>MU224638.1:0-19690 GCA_018584345.1 Thuja plicata | reverse complement strand
GTTAAGAGACTTAATGCTTCAATGGTTAAATTGAAACACAATGACCTGTTTCTAATGCAACTTGAATTGCAGATTTTCAGATCTATTTAAGTACAATACCTCTCTAATCAATGTATCAATTCAATTCTTTGTACTCCACACTTTCTACTCTGTGATGCTGTGTTTCACTATTCGTCGGTGTCCGCAGAATTCCTTAGCTCTCCTTCAGCTTGATTGATCAGGACTGTATGAAGTTATCCTTCATCAGTTTCTCTTCAGCATCCTTTTTCTATTCACTCCCCATGTATCTAATTGCATGCAAAAATGAGTTATGCTTGTCTCTTATATAGACATGATATTCCTTAATTCTTGATTCTTGATTCTTGGTGTGAAAAACAATCCAGCCAATCTGATTTACGGCTTTAACTCCTGATTTATCTCGTAGTTATCTTCTTGCCAATTGTACAAATCTTCTTTAAATAAATAAATTAACTTTGGGTGAATAAAAAAAATAAAACAACCAGTTAAGTCTATCCTTAAGCTCTGCTAGCTATATATTTTGTCATTTTCTTAACTCTCTGTTCTGTCAGTCAACTCTACAGTTCATCGTCGATGACAACTGCCAGTTTTGTCGGTGTAACTCTAGTTAGCTTCGGGATCTTCTTCCGTTGGGCATCATTGGATTTTGCTTCGTCAAGCAACACTGTCTTCTATTCATTGGGCATCACTGTGACTTTTACTTTGCCTTTACTGATGGTGTGCACTCCGTCGGTGTTGTCTGTCACTTAGTGAATACTTGACTTTTATGCATTGTTGAAAGCATAATCTTTGTTCCATTGATTCTCTGAAGTCTTTGGCATTATGTTTATGACCATATAGATTATATCAAGTTGACATCAATGATAATACAAACCATTAACTGATTTAATGTCTTGCATCATCTTCAACTTAACATTATCAAACATTTAATCAGTTACATGTCATCACCTTGATTCAGTTGGATTCTCTTGATTGGCTCGACTCTTTTGATAGGCTTGATTGGCTTGATTGCTTGGGTGCGTCTGGTTTCAACAATAGATGACTCATATAAGACTAACCTCTCTGGTTTTGAGTGTATCCATCACTGTGTAAGATGATTGATAGGATTTGATTGATTTGAATGATTTGGATGGCTGATCAGGCTGTGTCAGATGGGCCCAATGGTGATCCGCAAAGCTCATGATTGTGATAATTGATAGATTGGCTTGGTCGTTAGTTGCTTGCTTATAGAGTTGATAGATTAATAAAGTTGTGTCATATGGGCCCAATGTTGATTCACAAAGCTCATGATTGTGACATGGATTGACTGGGCTTGATCGCCCTCTGCTCTCTTGATAACCGAGTTGACTTTATTGCTTGGGATTTTGCAATTTTTGAATGTTTTTGATTGAGGATTGATTTTCTCAAGATATTTTGAGCTTTTTAGGATTTTTGATGAGTTTTCCAATTTTTGGGATTTTTCCAGGACATTTAGAATCGCCCCCTAGTCTGGTGGACTAGTACTAACCATGGATAAGTGTTGGTGCTTAGAGGGGAATGTGCTTTTGGATATAGCTTGGGTAGTTAGTATTGCATTTGAAGCGTGCTCAAACTTTTGATCTTGGAGTTAATTGATGGTGAAGCTGGATTTGAACACTTGGCGCTTGTTTTCTAGGTTTTCACCAAGGTACCTACTCAATAGCGCCTATTTGCCAGGTTTTCACTGAGAGAGCGATTTTATTTTTCTTTACTTTTTTGCTTTTTTTATTTTTTTGGTATTTTCTGGGTATTTAGATAGGTGCCTTAACCATTGAGGCCTCAAGTGTAGAACCTCTTGAAGTGCATGTTGTTGATGTATCTGGGGATTTTATCTCCTTCTGGTGTCACCAGTTGATATGCCCCACTTTGGGTAGAGTTGACAATGACATATGGTCCTAACCAGTTAGGTTCAAAGTTTCCTGATTTCACTCTTTCTGCTTGGTTCTTTTGATTTTCCATGAGGACAAGGTCTCCTACCTCAAATGTTCATGACCTCACCTTCTTATGATAGTTCCTTCTAAGGCAATTTTGATATCCTTGTAAGTGATTGAATGCATTTTGTCATCTTTCGTCTAGTATTTCCAGTTCATTGAGCCTTGCTACTCTGTAGTCTTCATCTGAAATCAAGGTTTTTAATGATATCCTCAGGGATGGGATATCCACTTTGAGGGGTAGGACCGCCTCTGATCCATAAACTAGGGAGAAAGGAGTGGCTCTTGTAGGTGTTCTCACGTTAATTTTGTATGCCCATAATGCAGGACTAAGCTGTAAATGCTAGTCTTGCCCTGATTTGTTCACTGTTTTCTTCAAGATTTTCAAAATTGTTTTGTTTGTAGCTTCAGCTTGGCCATTCCCTTGAGGATAATAAAATGAAGAGAACCCTTGTTTGATTTGGAATTGTTCACATAGCTCTTCAACATCTTTGTTTTGGAAAGGCGTACCGTGATCTGTCAGGATGGTTTGAGGGATCCCGTATCGATAGATGATGTGGTTAAGTATGAACATTGATATCTTCTTTCCAATTATGTAAGTGAGGGGAATTGATTATATCCACTTAGTGAAGTACTCTGTTGATGCTATAATGCATTTGTGTCCATTTGCTGAAGAAGGTGTAATCTTGCCCACTAGGTCAAATCCCCACATAGAAAATAGCAATGGTGATGTGATAGGATTTAGTTCTTGGGCTGGTGGATGGATGAGGTCACCATGAATCTGACATTGCCTACACCTCTGTACATATTTGTTTTCATCTATCTCTACTATGGGCGAGTAGTATCCCATGAGGATGATCTTCTTAGCTAAGTTGTTGCCACCTCCGTGTGTTCCACAAATTCCTTCATGAACCTTGTACATAGCTTGCAGATATTCCGTGGAAGTGAGACATCGTAGTAGCATTCCATCTAGACTTCATCTATATAGAGTAGTTGAGAGGATGGTATACCTAGAGGCTTGGCGGATGAGGGACTTTCTCTGGTTTCTAGACAAGTTGGTAGGTAAGACACTATTTTGGAGGTAGTTATATACATCTTGGTACCATGGGGTTTCAGGACCAACAAGGACACATATTGTTGATTCTATGATGGATGCTTGATGCGATGGCACCATGAGTTTCTCTACTAGAAACTAGAATCATGTTTTGTTTCCTGGCATATCGATCAGGGATGCTATGGTAGCCATCACGTCTGTAGCTTTATTATGAGCTCATGGTATTTTCTCAAAGAAAATGTATTGGAACTTAGTGCGCAATCTTTCCATCTGTGCTCTGTATGGTATTAGCTTCTCATCTTTTGTCATATAATCATTGTTGACTTGGCTAATGACCAACTATGAATCTCCATAGACCTTAAGGTTCTTGATTCTCCATTGAATTGCTATCTTTAAACCGATGACCAGTTCTTCATATTCTGCTATGTTGTTTGTGCAGGGGAAGTTGAGTCTAAAAGATTTTGGAAGTGTATCATTATTCAGAGTGACAAGCACTATTCCTGGCCTTGCACCATGGTTTGTGCATGACCCATAAAAGTACAGTTGCCATACCTCGATCGCTGGTTGTAGTGTCATAATAGATTCATCGGGAAAGTAAGAAATGATAGGCTGACGATCCTGAATAGGTGCCTTTGCTAGTTGGTCCGCAGTCACTTGCCCTTTGATGGCCTTTCTATCTACATACTCAATGTCAAACTCACTTAAGATCATTACCCACTTTGCAAGTCATCTGATGAGCGCTGCTTTGCTTAGGAGGTACTTTAAAGGATCAATATGTGCTATCAAATTTGTTTGGTGACTCAACATATAGTGTCTGAGCTTCTAGGAAGCGAAGACAACTGCAAGGCATGATTTTTCAATTGGCGTATATTTGAGCTCATATCCTACTAATGTTATGCTTAGATAGTAGATGGCTCTTTCTTTACCCATGTCATCATGTTGTGCCAAGAGTATTCCTAATGATGATTCTGTTGCTGAGATATACATAAGCAATGGTCTACCTCAGACTGGTGGCACCAATATAGAAGACTTGAGGAGGTAGTCCTTGAATATTTGAAATGCTTGTTCACATTGCTCTGTCCATATGAATTTGATGTCTTTGTGCAGTAGATGTTGGAATGGGTGGCACTTGTCTACCAGCTAAGCTATGAAGCACCTGGTTGATTGGAGCCTTCCTTGTAACCCCCTTAGTTGCCTTAGGTTTGACGGTGGTTTCATGTCCAATATTGCTTTGACTTTCTATGGGTATACTTCAATGTCTCTATGTGACACTATGAACCCTAGTAGCTTTCCTATTGTGACCCCGAATGCACATTTATTTGGGTTTAAATGAACTTTGTATTCCTGCATTCTGTCAAATATTGGTCCCAATACTTGTAGATGATACTTGTGAAGCATTGGCTTAGCTAGTATGTCATCCACATAGTCTTCCAATGTTTTGTGGACGAGATCATGAAAGATAGTTATCATGGCCCTTTGATACATTGCTCCAGCATTTTTTAGACCAAATGGCATGACATTCCAACAAAATGTGCCCCAAGGACATGTGAAAGTTGTTTTGTGTTGGTCCTCTGGTGCGATCCTTATCTGATTATACCCTAAAAATCCATCCATGAGTGATAGCATTTGATGTCCACCAGTTAGATCTACTATCATATAAATGTTAGGCAAAGGAAAGCCGTCTTTGGGACAAGCTATGTTGAGATCTCTGAAGTCTCTGCAAATTCAAATCTGACCACTGTGATTTGTAACTGGTACCAGGTTAGATATCTAGTCTACATATGGGATTGGTCTTATGAACTTAGCATCCAGGAACTTTTTCAATTCTGCCTTAACTAGCAATGCAACATGGGGATGCATTTTCTTAGCTTCTGTTTGACAGGTTTGGCATTGGGAAGCAACAAGAGATGATGTCATACAAGCTCTAGATCTAATCCTGGCATATTCGAGTAGGACCATACAAAATTGATCATTCTTTCCTTAAATAAACTGATGATCTGTTCTCTCTCCTCTGGGGTGAGTGATTTTGCCAAGTAGATGTTCTTTGGGTTCTTGTCATCTCCCAAGTTGACTTCCTTTGTTTCTTCAGCTAGTAATGCTGACTTTTCCTCTGTCAAGGGGAGGAGTTCCTTCTTTCCATCTTCTAGCACCTCAGTGAGGTTTTCACTAGAAGATACGTCTTGTTTTAACTTGTTATCATTTTTTGTGTCAGTGAGCGCCTTTCAGTTTTCACTTACTGATGATTCTTTTTTTCTTTTTTGATTTTTTTTGATGACTAGAAAGAGGGGCTTCCTCCCCAAAGTATTCTTATTTGTCGAGGTCAATGGAAAAACCTGCTTTATGGTCTCCTGATGGCATTCCTTCTATAAGTCCCATGAAGTCTGCAATGGCCTCATCATTCTCGAAAACATCCATATTAGGCGGTCCTTGTTGATCCTACTCTATTAGTTTTGGGTGTACAAGACATAGGCCCACGTATTGGTTTGAATCTATTTGGTTGAAAGGGACTTCATATAGGGTTTTGATAAACCTAGACTGTGATGTGGATGCATCACTTGAAGAATGGAGAATGACATGTTTATCTATGCAGGGTTGGTCGTCAATGGATAATTGGTCAAATAAGTCATCAAGGTTTATGGTGGTGGCTGACTGAGGGGAATAATCTGGGATTGACGGTTTAGAGTCGTGAAGGGATCTCCACTCGTACTCGTGGGAGTCAGTTTCGATAGAACACTTTTCAGGTGTCTCACTTCCTTCATTATCATCGATGGCTATGTTGAGGTTTATTCAGGTTTGATAGGTTCCCTCTTCGGCGGGCAACAACTGTTGCAGTATGTTTCTTATTAAGACATGTCTTGAGTTTTTCCCCCGGTGCATCTCTGCTTTTTGTTCCTGATCAACTTGGATGTCTTGTATTATAGGGTTGGTTCTTTGTTGCCCATAGCCTAACCCTCTCTTGTTTCTCTAGGTTGGCAGGAGAGACAATTCCATTAGGCCTTGTTGTCTTACCCCTAGACCAGTTGTACCATCATACTCGAATCTTTGTAACATTATATAACCATTTCCATAGTTTGATAGGGGTAGGGGTTGTTGAAGTGTCTATTGTGGATCTTGGTACAACCATGTACTGATATCTTGTTCAAATGGCTTTTCTTCTGCAATGTCTCCACATCTAACAAAAGTTGTGGGTGGACATCTGAATAGAACAGGCTCTGGAGTTTATGCTATAATAATTGGTTGCAACATGCCATATGTTCTTGGGCTCTGAGGCATGTTCATGATAGCGAAAGCTTCTTCATAGCTGTATTCACCACAACCCTTGTCGGTAATGGATATTTTTCCTGCTTTCCATGTGACATCCTTAGGATTTGAATCTGAAGAGGATGGGATGCTTGCAACTTGGTTTGAGGGTACCTGGTTGTCAGTGCTGATTTGGACTACATTACAGTATTGGAAAGGATTGGGATCTCCCTCTATGATGATTTCTTCTCCCTGGTGTGGGAACTTGATGCATTGATGGTATGTTGAAGGTGCGACTTGCATTTCATGTATCCATGGTCTCCCTAGTAACATGTTGTATCCCAACTCAAGATCTAGGATCTGGAAGGGAATGTTCTTAACCACTGGACCAATACGGACATGTATAATGATAATACCTTTAGAGGATCTTTCCTCTTCATCATAAGCTCTAATATTTATCCTCCTAGTGACATCAATGCTTGATTCTAAATATCCCAATTGCTTGATTAACTTTAGAGTACAAATGTTTAATCCAGCCCCACCATCAACAAGGACTCTGCGGATAGCACTTTTGTGGATTTGGACAAGCAAGTGCAAAGGATCATTATGCAGGGGTTAATGCGGCGGCACATCACAGTCTCTAAATGTTGCATGTTTGTTCGCATCTATATGGTTAACCATCGTTTGGAAGCTCTTGGGTGTTATGTCCCTTGGGACAACTGCATTCTGAAGGGCTTGGTCAAGTGCCACTTTATGCTATGGAGATATACGCAATAGGTCAAACATGGAGATCTATGCAAGTGTGCCCTTTAGTTGATCCACTAGGCTTGGTTGTGGATTTGAGGTTGCATTAGGATTGTTAGATATAGTAGATGAGGACGGTACTCCCTGCAAGACAACTCTGGTACGACGCATGGTTACAACACATTTGTTACCTTGGTATTTTATAGTGATCATAGCCACATGGCTATCTGAAGGATTGAGGCAATTGATAATGTTATTACTGTTGGCATATGTATAGCTGACCTGTTTGGACGATCCACCAGACCCAGAGGCTTTCCCTTTGTTGTGATCATGAAATGTATCATTGAATATAGTGTGATCAGTTGTTCCTTTGGCTTGGGTATTTATTACATCAATGACCCCTGTGTCAATCAGATCTTGGATAACATGTTTCAATCTGTAACAATTAGGTGTTTTGTGTCCTTTCACCCAATGAAACTTGCAGAAGTCATTGCCATTATACCACCTTGGTTTGTTTGCACCTTGTTCAAATTCCCTGATTTTCGAGAGAGTGATAGTGTTGGATTGTATCAAATTTTGTAAAGCTGCTCCTATCGGCTCTCCTAATGGTGTGAAATCTCACTGCTGAAATTGAAACCGTGGTTTGCGTTGAGTCTATTGCTGACTATTTGACACATCAGCCGCTTGGACAGGGGGGTTGGTTTTGATTGTATGCTTGTTGAGTGGGCCCTGTGGGTTGTTGGTTGGCCACAGGTGCACCTTACAGTGACACTTTGGGTTGTGCGTAGTTGATTGTCTTCACATCAATGACACCATTGTTAGTGACATTTTTGTTTTTGTTCCACCACTTAGCTTTGTCCGTTTCATTTTTGTTTGTATTTTTTTGGGTCGGATCTACAAGGATTCCTCGTTTGACTAAGTTCTGCTCAAAATGAACCCCTCGTTCGATGAGTTGTGTGAAGTTCGGAGCTAACTACAATTTTGTTGTGAATGACATGTCTGGAATCAGATTGTCAATGAACATGACTATTAGGTCTTGTTCGGGCACATCATACATTATTTGGTTTGTAGTATTCCTCCATCTCTGTAGGAATTTAACAAAAGACTCTCCATCCTTTTGTTTGATATCGCAAAGGTTCTTGATATTGACCTTGCACTCGATGTTATGATGGAAGTGAGCGATGAACTTTTCATCTAGTTCACCCCAAGACTGAATGCCATGAGGTAAATGAGAGAACCATTCCATTGCTGGTCCAGCTAAGCTTTGTGGGAACAGTCGCATTAAATATGTCTCATCATGTGCAACTTCGATGCAACTAGCAAAAAACTCTTGAATATGTTCAATAGGGTTGGTATTACCCTATATTTGTCAAATTTCAGTACCGAGAAGTGAGTTGGGAACAGAGACATGTGAAGAGAGTGGTCAAATGGGTATGGGTATAAATCCTTTGCGATGTAGGATTTAGTTTGCCCCTGATTTTGCATATCCATCATTTGGGTTTGAAGGGTTTGCATTTGTTGCATCAACATGTATGTTTGATACTGAGGCTGATGTGTGATGATGTTCCTCTATGTTGTAGTGGGTATGAGGCTGCGCCGCCTCATCCTTGGGACTTGAAATTGGTTTCCCACCACATGATTTTGAAATGGGGCCACATAAGTAGCCCATGGTGGGTTTTGATGCGTTTATTGTTGGGATTGGGAATGCTATTGTTATTGAAACTATGGTTGATACTGTTGGGGTTGATATTGCTGCTGCTGAAGCTGGGGTTGGATTTGTGGCAATTGAAGCTGGGTTTGTATTTGCTGGGGTTGGAATTGCGGAAACTGAAGCTGGGGTTGTTGTTGCTGGGGTTGGAATTGTGGCAGCTAAAGCTAGCTAAAGCTAGGATTGATGTTGCTGAGGTTGGATTGGTTTTTTAATGGGCAAAGGTATAGCCTTGGGTGGACATTGACTGTAATTCATACCTGCAGAGATGGATCCCTGCGGGAATGATGTGTTGATTCCAAGACTAGTAGGAATTGACTGGAGTAGCAACATAGTTTCAGAACAGTTGCTATTTGGTGGGACGGAAGGCATAGCATGAGAGCTTGATTGTCCAGGCCATGAGGCCGAAGGCGGAGGCATACTAGTGACCATGGGTACACTTAGCTGCGAGCCTGTCATGCTTTGAGTGGAAGAAGTGCTTGCTTGGTTTGTACAATTGGTTTGATTGGGTATCGTCTGTGCCAATGTGGGTGTTGTCAATGGTGGGAATATTTGAGAAACAACATGTAGTATCTGAGAGGGATGAGTAGTGTTTTGACCTATGAGAGGGTTTTCGGGCCATATGGTCGACACACTGAATTCAACAGGGAGTTTGACTCCCTTCTTTATCAGCATGGATAAGTAATGTTCAGGATTCCTCTCAAAAACAACGTCAACTACTTGTGTGGAATAAGCATCTTGCTTAATATCTTCAATCTCCTCTTCTGTGACATTTTGGAAAAAAGCTGACCCACGGGCTTGTTCAATGAATAGAGCAAAACTGGTATTTACAAAAGGATCGTCCTCTTGCTATGTTTCCCAAGTGGGGAATCTATTGATATATGACTCATTAGGTTGTGTTCTAGCCTTTGACCTTGTGTAAGTCCCTCCATGAGGTGTTTGAGACATAGTTTGGTCTAGATTTTGTAACTAAAACAAGTTCAATATAAAGCAAACAAAAATGGATAAACTTTCTAAGGAAGTCTGAGTTATGTTTTTGGACAAGGGTAATTCTAAGGACAAATGTTGATTTATCTTGATCTCAAAGTTGTGATGATGTAAAAGATAAGATTTGTCGACCTTTGCCCGGGACAAAGTCACTTGATAGAGATAATGATGATGTTTGATATGATGAGATCAAGATATTTCGAGTCTAAGCTTTCAAACTAACAATGTTTTAGACAATAATTGTTCTTTTCAAAGAAGGGTTGATCTTTAATGTTCATAGATTCGTACAATGTTCTTCACATTTTTCTAGGATAGACACTGGTCTTTGACACAAAATGAAGAGTACTTTCAAGGTTTTAGGTCAAAATAGGTGTAAAATATCTCTGGTCAATTGCGACACAACTCCACTGACTGTGGTAAAGTGAATGGTTGATTGCGGTACTTTATCACCGATTGCGGTTGTTAGTGAACAAATTTGTCCTTCAAAAAGAAATGTAAATAATGACTCAATATACCTGGACAAAGGCATAAATTCCACCAACAGTTGGATGATTTATCATTGGTTGATAACCCTCCTATGAATTAAGAGGTACAACTCCCTCATAAAAAGATATTCAATGAATTAGATAACAGAGCGTATCTTTAACCTGAAGATACAAAAGGCTTCTCAACATTCATCCATAAACATGAAATGAATGTGTTTGTAAGACTTGATAACTTAAATAGGACGGAAAGAAGGCAGGAAGCCACAAGACTTGCCTGCTTAACCTTTCAAAATCACAGAGGAAAATGAGAGGGAATAACATTCTATTATGTAAACCATAAATGACAACACAAGACTGCATCTAAAATATGAAAGTAATTACCACATGATTTATTCCAATCCAAGAATTACATCCTCATACCACAAGATCTGATAAACAAAACCTATTTTTATTATAAACGCATAACAGAAAACCACAAGATTGAACTATCCCTGCAAATACAATTGAAATACAAAATATTAAGCTAATTCCCCTATCCCGTGTTACAATCAGAAAATGTATTTTTCCTTTTTCTGGCAGCCTCAAGACTTGCAGGAAAAAGAAGAACCCCCACCTCTAAATCTTTCTCCAATAAATAATATCTCTTCGTCGTCCTTCCGTTTCTGTAACTGATTCTTGGATAAAATCACTAATTATGTTTCTTTTATATCTTTCAAATTCCCCCATGGTTTTGTTTCTTTGGATTTTTCTCTTTTTTAAATATTAAAATTAAAAGCCTACAATAATAATGTTCCATGGGTTGGAAAGCCGCGTTTCATTTTATGAATTTGCACTTTCTAAGCATGAGCCACCATTATATAGATTAATAACAAGTGCCACTTTCGATCCATTTGGGATCACCATCTAGAGTCGAAGTGATACCTGGGAATAACCAAAAATTATGAAATTAACAATTCATGACATATCACTGGTTTATGCCATTCTTTGTATAAATGGGGACATTCACTATCCTCTCTTGTTATTTTCTGCATTCGGTCCTTTAAGTCCCCGAGGGTTTCAAAAGAAAATCTAGATAGAAAAAGAATCTCTGAGAAATCATGTGACCGTATCAACACTTTGTCAACTAACATGTATTCATTCTCCAGTATATGCACAAAGGAAATTATTTTCTCTGCATATTTGGTGGTGAGGCTTCCATTCAATTAGGAGCATTCTTACATGCTTTACCTGTGACTTGTGAATGATCTCGTGCATTTTCCATTTCTATGCAGGCTCAATTATGACGATCCCTTATTCTTTGTCCAATTACAAATAAAACCACCTTCGAACAACTTATTTGCCATTGATGAATCCTTATTCAAGCATACTGTTGAACAGTTTGATTGCATTGTTTGAATGGCTTGCCGCATTTTCAATTTTAAAGGGTCAACTGGAACTCTATTCAAGGCATCTCCAAGGAGTTGGCCCTCAGTATGCTACGAGAAGCCAAGGCACCAATGTGGGAGAGAATGCTTTCGGGTTTCTCTATATCACCGACTGACTCAAACAGTGAGTGCAATCTGAGGAGTATTATGCTTGGCGATCCTTGAAGTCCCGATCACCATCGGGTTCATCCCTCTCGGCTAGGGCTCGAGCAGACTTCTTGTTTTGACAAGGTGGTGCATTGGAGTAATTTAGTTTGACGTCCATCCACTTGCACCTATGTTGACACATCTCTTTGTTACTCCTTTATTTGCGAGCATGCCTCAGAATCCTCATAATTCCAACTGATACATATTCCCAGTTTAGAGACACCAAGTCCCTTCATAGACCAAAGGCCTTATTCACTTGCTTGATGTAACCTCCTTGTTCTAAGTAAGCCGCCTTAGTATCCTGCCATCGGGTTCTTTGAGGCATTCTGTCAAACAGCATTGTGTTAAGCTATCCGCTGTTCTCCTCTGTTCTTAGTCAAGACGTGTCACTGACAGGTGTTATTTCTTTTAAAACATCCATAAAGTTTCCCAGTCACCAAGTCATCAATTTAGCCAATAGAGTTTAGGAATGCCTCATGGTGGTGAAGTTTAAGCAATCATGGATTATCTCAAGCTATATGTTTCACGTCGAGAGGCTTAATGAGATCATACAAATGCTTGAATCGGGTTCACTTGTTACATTAATAGATATTGATCCACACTACTCGTGGTCAACCATTTTTAGCATTACAAACCATTACATTGGGTAATCGGGTTCTTCTGAACTCTTAAATAATGATTTGCTCTCTATGTGCAGATATGGAATGTCCAGAGTTTACATTTATCATATGAAAACATGATCTCTTTTTTTTAGCAAGTTTTGTTCCCCTTTGTTTTGTGCTTCAACAAATCATTACGAATAAGTTGAATAGTCATTATTTCCCGATGGAGTATTTCCCCTCTTTCATAGTAGTTCCATATGTGACTAAAATTTTGAAAAGAGAGACATGAATGTCTGAGGTATTAGAAATTGGGTCTTTGAACTTGTTGAAAACTTAGAACTGAGGGAATTTTGACAAAACCTTTTTAAATTGAGTCTGCACCACAGAGATGGTGGCTATATCTAAAAACTTCAATTTGTAATTTTTGAATTTGAACATTCAATCTTGGGAACTAAAAAAAAACTCTGATTTGAACCTTGCAACTTGAACTTATACCTCTGATCTGCACTTCAAATTTTGAACTTGGATCATGAACCTTGGGACCATCAAACCTGCATTTTGAACTACTGGAATCTTGAATTAGCATTTTGTACCATTGAACTGACTGAACTAAAACTTTGAACCCGATTCTAAATAGGTGAGACTGCATTTTGAACCACTGGAATTGACCCTGAAACTGTGTCTTTTGAACATGCAACTTGAACTCGGACCTTCCAACTTTGAACTTTAAACTTTAAGCTAAAGTTCAAAATTCAAAGTTCAATATCTCACTCGCTTTTGATACTTTCTCTTCATGAAACATGAACCTCACACAACATGATTAGCGAAAACTAATATAATATATCGGGACAAATTAGGAAATCTCCTTACGGGACCTGATCTCAAAAGTTTAAAATAGGGGTGCTAGAGGTAAGCCAACAACGATAATAAATAGGTCGATTGCTACAATAAACGAGTTAACTGTGACAAACTTCAGTCAATTGCAGAAAAATGCAGGCAATTGTGGTAAAAGGGGACCAGTCTCAAAAAAAACTAGAGGATAGGTATCACTGTCTGACAATTTGATTTTCTGGAACAAGGCTTCTGATTTGCAAAATAGTTGATGTTGACAACCCTAGACTTTAACACGTTTGACTCATTTTGACAGTTTAGATGTTTGTTTTGCGTTTTTAGAAACTGATCAAAGAACAAGCACAATAGACACTGTGTTTTGAAGAATGAAGACTGACAATGTGTATGTCTTACAACTTTTTCAAGTTGAAAGGTTATGACAAGGTCTCAACAATGAACAGTCAGATTAATCTAGGTCAATGGCTTCAGAATACAATGTTATAGGCCCAATGCTTGAATGTCCATTAGCTCACACAACAATTGTCACACTACTAGTACACGAAGGTCCACAACGTAGGCGCCCGTGTTTTTGTCGTTGCCAAGTATTGGTGCCGTGGAGTGAAGATCTCTTTCACTACACAAATACCTTGGGACACATATGTTGGGAATCTTGGGGGGGAATTCTGCAACCCCTTGCACTATAATAAGGTATCTGTTCGAAGGTAGATGGGGTTGGCCTCTAATTAACAAGGTTGTAGTAAGGGTCCGTGGGGTCTATCCAATCGGTTTGTACGTGTGTGACTCACTTAAGAGCCTAGTTGACCACGTTGGCTCCTTAGGGAATATTCACCCGATCCAGACTATTATCAACACACCTCACCCGAGCTTGGCTAGATAAGATAGAACTTTGGTTCGCGCCTTGTTTATATACCGATCAGATGGATTACCGGTTTAAGGTCGTTCTCTAAGGAAGAAGCACATTCCCTGGACAGGCCTTTCTAAAAAAGTATAAGGGTTATTAATCTAACAGATTGTGCAAGTGCACCCAAAACTCAAGACACAAGGTAAATTGATTAAGCTTTGAAAGTTTAAAATGTGAACTAAGCTACACCACCATACAAGCACAAGTGTTCAGTTTTAGGCCCAAAAAGTAGGTTTTGATTGCTTGTTCAATTTTAATGCCCCAAATTGAGATATTCTTTGCCTTGTTCAATTTTAGTCCCCATGTCAATTTTAAGCCCAAATCTAAAATGTGAGATGTGAGATGTGTGACAAACACTGTTCTTTTTAAACCCAAATCGACAAGTGAATGAATTTTAAGTTGTATTGTTAACTTGCCTCCTCGATTCGTACTTGTCAAAGAAAGTGTTTAGTATCTCAAGAAATGAAAGCTTTCAATCCAAAACAACAGAATATCTAGAAACTCTAGGATTATTGAGATTGCTGAAATTAATGGTGACTTTATACTTACCTGCAAATCTCTTAATTGAATCAATGTACCTAATGTATGCTTCGCTTTGATCTTCAGCTGCGATTGCGAGAATAGCCCTTTGTTGTGATCAATAGTTGATGGTTCTCCTTCTTGTAGCTCTTAATGCTCTAGCACCTGGTATGCGTCTGATTGCCTTCTTTTTTATTCACTGTTAGTCAGCCTTGCACAGAAACCAAGAAAAATAGACATAAAAGTGGCTTTTGAGTCGATTGCGGTACTATTTGTTCAATTGCGGCAATCTATGGTCAATTGCGGTAGTCTATTGGTGATTGCGGCAAATAACTTTCTTCTGTGGTAGTATGCGTTCGATTGCGGCACGGATCGGGCAATTGCGGTAAAATACAGGCAATTGCGACAAACAATAGGTATCTATAGTCAAATACAATCAATTGCGGCAAAAATACCAGAAGATAGAAAGACAGAAGATGACAGAATAACATAGCGAAAGCCTGCAATCAATTACAGTATTAAACCAGTCAATTGCGGCAAAATTTTATCGATTGCGGTAAAATAGCAGCGATTGCGAAATAGCACAGATATCGAGAAAAAGATGAATCTTTTGGTCTGCAACTGTACAGACGTGGCTGATTGATTCTGTCTGTTGTCTACAAGAAAAAATTGAGTTGTTTGTTTCATGTCAGGTTCACCAAAATGTATGCCTCTTCTTCGTGATTCATGGTTCCCAAGCTTTCCAAAGGCGGGGGATAGTAGCAATGATTTACAATGATATAAACCAAATACACAAAGCTACCAAAAATGAATAAATTGAAACATAACCAATAAAATGTACAAGAAATGAAATGAAAACAAATGAATGCAAACCCCAAAGTGCTTGAAGCTTCTATTGTCTCTCTCTACTCCTTTTGAAATGCTATTTTTGATGCTCAGTATTGGTGTGGGCAGCATCTATGACTTGAGAAGCGTCGAGAATTTGCTAATTGAAATGGGTGTGTGATCGCAAGATGGCTTGAATGCTAGAACCAAACTGACGGAGTAATGGTGCACGAGAGATTGAAATCCTAGATCCTTCAAATGGTTATGAAGGGTTTATTATATAGGAATTGGGGATGATATGAACGGTTGAGCTCAATCCCAGAGATAGGGAGATGAACGGTTGAGATCAAAGGGAACTAGAGAAGCCATCAATAGACTCCACCTCTTCAATTGGTAAAGAGGAGATAGAGTTTGGTTGACTGAAGAGATAATTGTGAGTTAACTTTTAGAACTGAAGAGGTGGGTGGAGTTACCCATGTGAACTGGAGAGATGGGTGGAGTAACCCATGTGATCTGATTCGAGTTATCTCTTTGAAGATAAATGAATATTTAATTCATTTATTTAATTAATGTTTTCAACATGTGAGATAATTGAATTCTTTTTGATTTAGAATTGCTTTATTGAATAAAATAAAATTAATTTGATTGGAAGAATTTAATTAGTAAGTTTAAATATTTCAATTTAAACTATAGGAAATTTAATTTAATTAATTAATTAATTAATGTTTATTAATCAATTAAGGTTAATTAATTAAATAAAATTAATTATTTAATTAATTTTGGGAATTTGATTAGATGATTTGGGGAATGAATTTGGAGGAAAAATAGATGATTAATTAATGATTAAAAAAAATTAATTAATTAATAGATGAAAATTAGTGTTTTTAATGTCAAGTCGCAAGTCTGTCCATTTTAGGGTGTCTACAGGTATGGTAATGATAGAGATTTTTCTTTGAATGTGTTTACTGATGCAAACTGGGCAAGAAATGTTGATGGTAGGAAGAGCACAAGTGGAGGAGCATTCTTTCTTGGTGAAATATTAGTCTCCTGGACTAGTGAAAAGCAGAATTGTATTTCTCAATCTACTGCAGAGGCAAAATATGTTGTTACTGCTCTTAATTGTTAGCAAGCAGTATGGATAAAATAAATTCTTGAGGGAATTCATGAGAAGGTCACACAACCAATTGTTATCTATTGTGATAACACTAGTGCAATAAATATTTCCAAGAATCCAGTGACGCACTCAAAGACAAAACACATTGCAATAAAAATATCATTTTCTAATAGAGCATGTACAAGAGAAGGAGGTAAGGCTTGACTATGTGTCTACTAAAGAACAAGTTGTTGATATATTCACCAAGCTTCTAACAAGGATACCTTTGAATATATTAGAGGTAGATTAGGGGTTATTCCCCTATATGAAGTTAATTAGAGGATGATGTTGATTGCATTAGTTCATACACGTTTATGAGAAAATCATATGTAAGAATTGATGTAGTGGTGGAAAACTCCATGGGGGAGAAGTCTTATGTATGATGTTGTAATGGAGTGATAAGGAAAGAACATGAAAGAATCAGTAAAGTGTACTCAAAGAAGAACGAATGGTTTGACAACTTTGGCATTGCTGTAAAAGGGGAGAATATGTATTTTTTATAGGGGGTGAATATGCATTTCCTACAGATGGAGAATATGTATTTTCTACAAGGGGAGAATATGTATGCAAACAAGATAAGAACATAAAAGATGAAGATGAAAGGGGGAGTATATGTAGATGATGAATCAGTATGACAGAGTGAGCAAAAGTGGAAATCAAAGGTACAAACAAAAGTGGAAACATTTGGCATAAGTCAGTGAGAGGATTGATATATCAGAAGATGAGAAGATAAGAATGTTTCCAAGGACACAACTTATGTGTTGTGAAGATAAGGAGAGTGTTTCCATCAATGCCAAAGGTGGATATTGTTAGCATAACTGATGCAGTGACATGAAGATTGTTACAGATTTGATGACATGTGAAGCAGTTATTTGGTTGTCATTGATGCCAACTATTTGACTTAGTGTTTTCAGTATGTTACCTAATATTGTAAGTGAATCATGAGTTGCAGTATGTTTCTAAAGTTTCCATTCTAATGGAATTATATATCATATGTTGTGATGTTAACTTTTCCATCACGACTCTTGATATGGAAAATTGAGTTGGTTATGTTTTATTGGACTCAAAATGGGTAACTGCTAAAACAGTCATTGATAAACAATAAGTGATTTGAATGTTATCTCAAACCGGTAAAGTATTTGATGGAGCGGTCATAGGATATGATTGTAAACAATGTCAAGATACTATGTTTTGTGAGCACGACTCATAATGTTGATCGATACTACTAGTTTATTTGACTGGAAGCTGTGTTAACAGAATGAACAGGTAAACAAGACAAAGTTCTTGAACAAGCTATGAAGATTTGTAGATCGGTGAAGGAATTTGATGTGGCAATAGGATCAATGATGATTTATTGTAAAGTGGTAAGTTAGTTTTGTAATTTGTGGGACTTACTTGACATCAAATTGATCAAGGTATATGTTTAAGGTGGATTCTTCAAGAAGTTTCTTTTGGTCAAACGAGTTTTTGAAATGACTTGACTACCAAGGTAAAATCCATGTGTAAGCCAACGCGGTCAGAGGAAAACATTTTATGAGTGACTAGATACATTGTATCTTACCTAAGATGATCTAGATAATTCATATCTCAGATCTAGGGTTTGTTGTAAGTCAGTGGAAGTAATTCCATATATTGGAAAGTCGAAGAAGTTATTTGTTGATTGTGAGTTGGAGAAGGATTTAGTGACAAAGAAAGTGAAGAAATAAGGTGCAATCAATCCAAGGAAGAGTATATAGTATGATAATGTGTTTCATAGCTTAATAGGATCTGATCACCAGAGGTAGTGCAAATTACACAGATCATTTTATTTGTTGCTTCCTAATCATTGTAACAGTGAAATCCCTTAACATGGTGGATCCTAACAATTTTTAATTGTAAATCCTCTAACAAGGTGACCCATTAGCTTGTTTTTTAAGTCCTTTAACTAGGATGATCCTAATAGGGCAAAGATCCTAACATATCTAAAGGAAAATCCCTTAACCGGGTAACACCTAACAATGTTTTGCAAACCTTTAACATGGTAAGCCCCTAACATGGCATATTCCAAAAGAGTACAAATTTTGTGGGTATCATCTCACACCGTGATTTTTTCCCATTTGGGTTTCCATGAGATAAATATGGTGTTTATATTATGTGGTTGATTACTTGTGGATGCATGCATTAATTGTTTTACTTATGTTAGATGATATTGAATGTTTTGGTGCATAGAGTTTTGAGAAGTTGAATAAGGTGAATTTGTGAATTACTAGTTCACCCCTCCCCTCTCAGTAATCAGACCTATATTAAAAGATTTTGGCCATGCCAATTGTTGTTTTGGACTGGACAAGTGAGCTGGCAGTGATAATTTTCAGCTACATCTCCCAACTTGGAAACTCCTCCAATTGCATCCTCATGCTTAGATGCAGGCATGCACTCTAACACTTTATTGGCCTCCATACTGGCTAAAAATCTGATTGGACAACCCCTTGAAAGAATAAAACTTGGCTTCCCAATGTTGGCTACTTCTCTTACTTTTTTATTTATCATGGTTGTCTTGCTTCCCGGTGGAGTTTGGACACACTAATAAATTTTACCTTAAATTTCGGCGAGAATTAGTCAAATTTTCTACGACAATTGGTCGAATAAGAGACTAAAATTGTCGTCGATCTTTTTTCGTCAAATTTTCTACATGGTAAATAATAGTTGAAATTTCGACCCCATAACTGGTCGAATTATCGACTGCAACAATCCCTTGTAACAAGAAGAATAAGACGTCGCTTAATTGGTGTAAACGTCGAAATTGAGACCATTGTGTCATCAAATTATCCACCTAAATTTGTCAAATGGAGCATTGTAGGTATAGCATCCTGGTAGATTAAGTTCATTTTGTCATCGAATTATCCACCAAAATTCATCGCAGAAACCATCGATTGTATAGCATCCTGGTCGAATGGAGTACTGTGTAAAGGATGAAAATTTGACCAATACTAACTTTTGTTTAAAAAAAAATGTGATGAGGATGGAGCAATGCGATATTTGATATTTTCAATTTTGACATTTGTCATTTGAATACTACTACTAGCCTCTAGTTATTATGTTATAC
>MU224637.1:2471992-2487297 GCA_018584345.1 Thuja plicata | reverse complement strand
AAGATTAAAACATTAGATATCATTGATAATTGTATATAATATTATATAAAAAATTATGTAACAATTTATACAATATAATATTTATTATTTCTTTATTTTAGGTTTGGAAGATACAAATAATAACTATAATTTATTGTAGTTATTTTGATTCATAATTATTTATCTTATTATAATTTTATTTATATTGTAAATTATATTTTGAATGTTTTATTTAATTCATACAAAAATAAAAAAGATTGGAATATAGAAGTGTTCTTAAAATCTAGCTGAATAATTTTTTTTAAATTTAAAAGAATTTTTTTTTTTTATTTGTATAATAATTTTAATAGTAAAATAGAAATAAAAAATTACATACATTAAAAATAATTAAGTTATTAAGAATTAAATTAATTTAAAATTATATATCTTATCAAATTTTTTTCTATTGTAGAAGAAGAAACTATCAAGATTTGAGAGATAAAATGAACCACAATAACATTAAGAGTCAAATTCAACCATTGATTCATTAGAGAAGCAAAGTACATATAGATGTGAAAGTGTAACCAAGTCCAACCACGAAAGGAGGAAAGAACTAGAGTGGTGACAAAACTGCCCAATAAACTAAGATGATGTGTCAAAATCAAATCGACACATCTCTAGTAGTCTCCTTAATGATGAAAATTTGCATCAACAAATGTCATACATTTATGGATGGCTAATTATGCTTAATATCCCGCGTAATTAAATAAATACACTAAAAACCCCGTTAATCATAACTTAGGAGGACAAGATAAAAAATGAGTCCCAACTACTAGCCTGATGAGGTACCCATGTACAATGAAATTTCTCACAGAAGGAGAAACGAGGAAAACCCAATGGGAACAAAACCCCCCTCCAAAAAAGAGATAATATGTGCAATGACATGTACAAGTGAAGAAGAAGAGGAGTGATAGATGGAGGACTCATGATAATCCCCAAGGACTACTTCTACCACAATGTACAATATGTCCTCCCCATAGGAGGGAAAGTAGATAAGACCATATGACCCCCTAGAAGATATAAAGCAATAAAATCCATGTAGTATTGGTAGATGCTCGACACTAGATGCTAAAGATGATCCATGAATGTTGAACAACTTCCCTCCCCTTGGGAAGAAACAACACCCTAAATGTGTGCAAGATTACTTCCCATTCCAGATAGGAATATGTAGGAAGAAAGATGACTATCTCTGAATGCTTCTCATAACCCAAAGGTTGAAATGATGCCAGTGATGCCTTTAGATGATGCTCAAAGATATCCAATTCAATGCTAATGTGTGACATATCATGTACCATGAAAGATTCTAGAACAAGGACCATGGATGTGTAGTCATGTCTAGACCGATGTGAATATGATATTGTTGTAGATGAAGATAACTGAGTTGGATATCACAACTCATGAATGTCTGCATAATCAGTCATAATAGGAGCTGATGTACGCAAGGTAAGAGAAATGTCCAAAGATAGAAATAGTGATGTGCAACTTCATCAAATTTATCACCAAATAGAAGGAAAATGTCTTCAATTCTATCTTCCAAATCTGCAAGAAGGGACTCTAAAAAAAAGATTCTATGTCTGGTAGATATGCATCCCAATGTGGTGGATCTAGTATGCCAATAAAAAGTACATGATGCAAAGAATTTGTGGAACTCATGAATGAGTGATCAACATATTCAGATGTAGAAACAAGTGATAGTGTTCCAGTAGATGGCCAAGTGAGAGTGGATGGTGTTTTTGTACTTGTTGGAGAATCATGTAAGGCAACACCATGATTGAGAAGTATTTGTTGCATTTATTCAATTTGATGAGACCAAAATTCTTGATGCAGTCATGGCAAGAATTTCCCTAATGAAGATTGTCCAACCATGCAGCAAGAGTCAACACAATAGAAATAACCAACTCAAGAACAAGAAAAGGCAATCAAGATGCTACAACAAATCTTTGCATTATCTCAAATCATATATTTACATCACATTGGCTTGCAATATGAAGCTTACAAACATTCATCATACATGCTTGATTATAACATAATTCTAGACCTAAACCCTAATGCTAACCTGCAATGTTATCTTCCAAGAACTACCTATACTCTCCCAAACAAAGATTAGAAGCCTTAACATATATATCCTTCGCAAAACATATGTCAGCCAGAAAAATTACATTTTCCAACACTAAGAAAATATAATGTGTACAAATATAGGTTAGGACCTGTTAGTTCCTTTTCTTTCTAAAACATAAAATACTTGCAGTAAGCTTGCTATATTATCCCAAACATTGATCAAGCAAGAAACATAATGACAAAAATAGGGTTTTCAAACCCTCTACACTTTGAGTTCCACAACATCGGGTGGGTTTACCCTTTTTCACTTGGGATATTCAAAGTATGACAATTTATTCCATCAAGTGCATAGTGGAATTATAGATTTTAACTTCTGTAATACTTATTTGACAAACTAAAATAGAATGATAAAGATCAATTTTGTGGGGATAGCCACCCAATCCAAATAAATAATAGATCACTATTTTATCCTTGGGCATCAGAGTCACTCTAAACATTCATAACCATTTTCCATAAACATAAACTTAAAAACAACTACAGATCTGAATAGAAAATAGATATACCTTGTATATCAACCCTCATACATATGCTAAGATAATCATCATATTTATTATACACCCTAAGTTTCACCGAAATAACCCTAAGGAAATTTAATTTTTCCTTGAAAAAACCCCTAAGATAATTTCATAATCTGCCTGACAGACATATAAATTGACCAATCCTTAATAACTCAATTTAAAGAAAACTCAGCACACAATAATGAAGGCAAATACTCATCATAAGTTCAGAAACTATTGATGTATTTTCATTTGTATTCATATCAAATAGAGTTATTAAATTCAACAGTAAACTTTCAAAACTCTTATCAAATAATTGGTCTCAAACCAAAGTTTGTACAATACAAGTGTATTTCCAAATGAAAAAATGGCTATCCTTTTCCCAGTAGTCTTGGAATCCTTTTATAGCTTAAGGATGCAAAAAGCTCCGAACTACATCGGAAAGATTACAAAATATTGCAACAACATTAAACTGACAAAATAATAACTTGGAAACAAAACACGGGTGGCATAAGATATGCGAAGTTTGAACAAAAGTTGTTGCTTCCTTGAAAATATCTTTCTATCCTTTCAGCTTTGCTTCCCACCTGGTCACTTCTTTGGTGGTGAGCGAACTGAAAGTATTCTTCTTCTCTAGCTTAGCCAAGGCTTCTGTCCACCTAGAATCTACAATTTTCTTTGCCTCAACAATAAATTTTGTCATGTCCACCTCCACTTTGAATAGGTTATCAATTAGATCATCGTAGTAACTTGCATCTGTATCATTCTATAAGTTGTGTTTGACATTATTAGCCTTCCATATTTCATCAAATTCCTTCTCCCATTCTAGCCGTGTCTTCAGAGCATCAAAATCATCATAAATCTTGGGAATAAGTGCAGGACACTGATCATGAAACAACTGCAACTTATTATTTATCAATTCACCTTTAACATTAAAGAAATCATAAGTAACATTCATATCATTTACTATCTCAATGGTCTCTGTTACTTTATCAGGAAAACCATAACTATATAGCATTGTTGCCTTTAATTTGTCCATCAATATACTTTTTCCTGAAAAGGTCTTGAAAGTAGGTTACATAAATTGTAGGATTTGAGAAATACAAATCCATAGAATGCCAAGAATACCTGCATGCAAGAAACCTGGTACAAGAGAGAAGCAGGAAGGAGGAAAAATCTGAACTTAGAAGTTACTCAAAATGTGAGAGTAAAATTATAATCTAAGTTAATTTAAAAAAGAATTACAAGGCTCAACCTATAAAGAAAAACAAAACCCTAAAGCCAAAAAATGCTAGGTTGCACATTAATAATTAATAAAATAATTAATTATTAATGCAACTAAGAGAAATCTTAAGCACTAAAGAGTTATAACTTAACTAATTGAATAAATATGATTTAATTAATAAGAAAACTAAAGAATACTCTAACACCCCCTTAAGCTAAGCATAGGGGGTAAGCTAAACTAGCACAACTATGAAAGTAGGAAATGGGTCCCGACAACAAGGCCTGATCAGGTACCCAGTACAAGGAAATCTCTGTAAACCGAAGACAAAGGAGAAAAACCAGTGGGAAAAACCTCTCTCCAAAAAGAGATAGAGAAATGCAGAAAAGAAATGGCTCAAGAGACTCTCTTAAAACCATAAGTACAACCAGCCCCCCATGAGAGAGGGACGAGACACCAAAATCCCCCCAGAATGAAGAAACTCCTATCACAATGGTAGTTGCCTAATGTAGAATCCAAAAGAGATCTTGAAGCGATAAATGATATTCCTCCCCTTGGGAAGAAACAGATCTAAAGGGTGATGTCAAAGAAACCCTGTGAAGAGTGATGAACCAATCTGACTCAAGATGTGTGCCATGATTAGATGCTGAAGAATCTCTCTATCTGAACTGAAAAAAATGATGCCAAATCCAAACTGATGTGGAGAATCCTAAAATGCAACTACTGAATGCAATGATAATGGTGGGTGAATAGTGATAACCTGACTGTCAAGGTAGAGGAGATGAATGTCCTCAAAATAATCCTCCAAATCTGCAATATAAGACTCAACAAAAAAGAAGGAGATGTCTGCAAGATAAGAGTCCAAAGTAGCTATGTTTGGAAAGTGAATGATGCCCTATTGCATGGAATCAGGAACAATAGGAGATGTTGGTGAAGTCTCAGTCTGAAGAGTAGAAACTGTGAGACAAGCCTTTGATCCATCAGAAGATGTAAGGGTGTCTAAATACTCAATCCCCTCTAAAGTATCATGGTCAAATGGTGTATTATCTCTCCAAGCAATGGGTATGAGACAATCTGAAGCAGGATTCTTTGGGAATAGAGAGAGATTAGGGTCTCCATAGATCTCCCAAAGATGTGTCCAAAGTGGGTGAGGACAATCAATGTCAGATATAGCCAAAATAGTGTCATGATCAACACTAGACAATATAAGTCCTACTATGTGATCTCTAATAATATCTCATGCTAATTTTTCCTCTGAAGTGGTTGGTTTAGGTATGACATCATACAAATAAGGCAAAAAATAAAGTCACCTACAATGCATAAGTATACCCTTTTCCCATGACTCATAATTAACCCATTCTAAAATAACAACTGAAGAGTGAGTAGAAAAAACCATGATAGCTTTTTTAAATGAAAAAAACTGAGAAATCTGACCTTATTGCATTTAGATCAAAACTTGGTGTAGTGAGGAGGGAAATAGAAGATGCAACTTTGACACTGAAAATAGGTACTCAAATGGCCAAATTTTCATACTAGACCCGTGAGAGGAGAACTGGCTCAGAAATAGATTTCTAACGGTACATAGCACTTCAAATTTTGAACCTGTATTCTCAAGATATGGCAAAAAACCAACAACACCTCCGAAAACAAGCTCTCTATAAAAAACCAGTCTTGGGAAAAAATTAATGTTCAAATGACCGTCGCACATCCACGGCAAAAACATTGACGACCGTATGACCTTCACTAGGCCGTCCCTGACATCATCGCTAGAAAACATCTGGTGGTCAGAAAATTTAATAAATGGTGAGAAAAATTAAGGACCCTCGGAAAACACTGATGTCACTAGTCATAAAGTGACATCAGCAGTGATCATGCTATCTAATGGTACTCTGGCAGTGGGCTGGTGTTGCGGCCGGTGGAGGTGGTCGGGCAGTGCTTCAGCTTCGGTAGCTCCTGAGCCGGGTGCGGGTGGTGCGCTGGCTCCACGCGGGTGATGCATTCTGCCTGCGCCCAAAAAACACTTAAATTTTTTTTTTTTTTTGAAAAGCGTGTCCTACGGCCTGGGAGAAAGAAATTTTTTCTCATAGGCCTCTATGGAAAAAAATGGCAAAATTTATAAGAAAAAGTAATCTCCTAGGCCTTCAAAGCGTGATGGTGAGGTCCATTTTTTCTCAAAGTGCTCTAGAAAAATGTGCCTCTTTTAGATTGAAGAGAAAACCCCAAAAAAGCTATGGTTTTATCCCTCGAATCACTACTTCAAATAACACCAGACTAGGCAACAGCAGGGCGGCTCTAATACCATGTAGGATTTGAGAAATACAAATCCACAGAACACCAAGAATACCTGCATGCAAGAAACCTGTTACAAGAGAGAACCAGGAAGGAGGAAAAAGCAGAACTCAGAAGTTAATCAAAATGTGAGAGAAAAATTATAATTCAAGTTAATTTAAAAATGAGTTACAAGGTTCAACTTATAAAGGTGAACAAAACCCTAAAGCCTAAAAAAGATAGGTTGCACATTAATAATTAATAAAAAAATTAATTATTAATGCACCTAAGATAAATATTAAGCACTAAAGAGTAATAACTTAATTAATTAAATCAATATGATTTAATTAATAAGAAAACTAAAGATTACTCTAACAGAAATGTCATGGCCTCTACAGCTATCTTGGAAGCTTCCTGCAATGAGACATATAAAGTGTGCACCATTTCAGTCTTCTGGTTTAAAACATTAACCCGATGTTGTAATATGGCAAGGATAATAGATATAGCACTGTCACTTTTCTCTTTTGATGGCTCCTCTGTCTGACCTTCTTCTTGTGCTAAGTCACCTTCTGTGTCTGTTGCAACATCTACCTTTATCTTTAAAACCACCTAAGGAATTTCATCTGTCCTCTTTACCTCCATTTCTTTCTTTAACTTCTCTATTTCTTCTTCCAAGGCATGGTTATGAACCATAACCTCTTCATGCTTCTTAGCCAAAGCCATCATTTTACCAAAAGTTTTGTTCATACCTTTTAGATAAATCCTCTATCTTTTCCAAGTTCATAAATGAAACTTGGGTCATTAGATGGACGATCTCTGTATCACTGGTATTTTGCAAGTTCCAAATCATTTTTTCTGCTTTCATTTCTTCTCTTATACTCAAGACCAGGGGATTTTTTGTAGCAGGGGCAAGAGACCAAATGGCCAAAGTTTTAGATTTAGGATCAGAACCTAATCCTCTCAATACCTCATCTATTTCAAATTCTATTTTGAACATGGGATTTTCCTACCTTCTAATATGATCAATGACGAAGGTAGATTGTAAATCCCAACCAGGCATTAGTAACACTCCACCATTTTGCACCAAGAGTCTAGCCTGCTCCATAGTTATCAAATCAGTCTTAGGTTCATACTCTTGAAGTGTTCTCATAATTTCTTCACTCTTTTCTTCTTTCCCTTCCTCTATTATTAAATTCTACCTTAAATCCTTTTGCTTCAATTTGATCAAGAAAATATTGAATCCTTCAGATTTGGCTCATTAGATGGACGATCTCTGTATCACTGGTATTTTGCAAGTTCCAAATCATTTTTTCTGCTTTCATTTCTTCTCTTATACTCAAGACCAGGGGCCTTTTTGTAGCAGGGGCAAGAGACCAAATGGCCAAAGTTTTAGATTTAGGATCAGAACCTAATCCTCTCAATACCTCATCTATTTCAAATTCTATTTTGAATATGGGATTTTCCTGCCTTCTAATATGATCAATGATGAAGGTAGATTGTAAATCCCAACCAGGCATCAGTAACACTCCACTATTTTGCACCAAGAGTCTAGCCTGCTCCATAGTTATCAAATCACTCTTAGGTTCATACTCTTGAAGTGTTCTCATAATTTCTTCACTCTTTTCTTCTTTCCCTTCCTCTATTATTAAATTCTACCTTAAATCCTTTTTCTTCAATTTGATCAAGAAAATATTGAATCCTTCAGATTTGATAAATTCATCATTCTTAATGAATTCATTAGCCATCATTATCCTTTCATCCATTTTTTCATTTAGGATCATCTCATTTTCTCCCTGATCTTTATAATGTGGCCCCTTTTGCAGTTGTTTTCTGATTTTTTCTAAAATGTTTTCCATGTTTGGTCACTACTGCCTTGGCCATGCTTTTTCTAGCTTGCACCATTCTATGCTCTATTTTTTGTTTCTTGCTAGGTGGTTCCCTAGCAGAAGTGGCCTCTTCACCAACCTCTTCTTCTTCTTCTTCTTGATGTTGTTCTATATGTTCTTCATCATGCAAAGCCACTATATGTGGAGATCCCTAAGAATGTATATCCTATTCACTAAATTTTGGCACTCATGCCATCAGGTTATCATATGATTCTAACATCTTTTTAATCCTCTGCAAGTATGGGGTATCATGAAAGAAACCATAAAATGTGGTATCTGATTCCGTCCACTCATCTTCCACCCTCATGAGATCTTTCATTTTTCTTCTTCTCTCTTGGACTTCAATTCTGTCCATCTTGTTTCTAACAACATCTTCCTCATCTAAGGGTTCATGATCTCTCACAGTCTACCAAGGGGTCATAGTTTTCAAGGCTATCTTTACAAATTGTTTTGGGTCACAGAACCTAGCAACTATGGTTGACATTCTATCTTGCTTCAAAAATCCATTAATCAACTCAAAAAAATTTTTCCCAATAGAAAAATTACACCCCAACCATAACCTAGGGACAAAAGTACCTTTCTTATGACCTTCTAAAAACTCTTTATCTATCCAAGTACTTTTCCATATAAATTATACAAAAGCAAATCTGAGGGGAACAAATTAGGGTGGACATGAGGTGGCTGTGAGCAACCATATAACCTAATGACAATAAAATGGTCAAAGAAAAAGAAATCACCCCAATTATGGCTAATTTTCTAATCTTGAATGAATTGCCATGGTCTTAATAACCTATTGGCAAGTTGACTCCCAAGGATTATATGGCTTATTTTGTGTTGTCATTATGGCAACAAAGTCATATGAAGTTTTGACAGTAAACTATAAAGTGGAAATTGACTAAGTGCAGAAGACAAAATAGAACAAGTGACTTGCAGTCAAACAAGGCATCAATGCATGTGTGTATGATCATCTTAGGTTATGCGCATTCAGAATTAAGCTCTATGGCATGTTATTATGCTTACCGTATACATGCATGGTATGGAATGGAAGTATAGACAAGTTATAGAAAGAAAAAGCACACCAGTAGTCTAGAATACAGAGTATGAAGCCGAATTCATTGTTTTGATTAGCGTGTAATATTTTGTTATGTAAAGGCTAAGTGCCTATTGTAATAAGTTTTTAATCATGTATTAAACATTGTTGTAAACACGCTTAAGCCAATTTGTTTGAAAGTGTTGTGTATTATGTTTTTGGGCCGACTAAGGTCTTGTTTATAGTCACATCTATTTAGGCATAAAGATATATATATGTAATGCAAAGATACATTTGAAGTGTCATAGAAATAGTCAAAGAAGAAGTATAGCAGAGCAGTATGAAGATATTAGTATGAGATAAAGCCCTTACAGAAGTTAAGAGCATAAGCGCATAACTGGAACTGATCAGACATCTGTGTCACATACAATAGTTCACTTTTGGATATAGTGCATATCTATTCTCAGAAGGTTGTAGCCTTCTTTCTCTTTGAGAAGTGTTCTCTTGGACAATGATTCCTCACCCCTAACAAGGTTATTTGTAAAATAATCCTAATAGAGTTAGACCCTTAACCAGGTCATTGTACTCATATTGTAAAGATTGCTTCTAACAGGGCAAAGGAACTTTAACAGGTTCATTGTACTAGTATAATATTTGTGGGTACTAATTCCCACCACGGTTTTCCTCTATTCAAGGTTTCGTCATAATCATATGAAGTGTTATGTTTTCTTGTGTTAAGATTCATTGAATGTATATTTTATTTATGTTTAAGTTGCTGAATTTGAATAATTAGCTAAACACTGATTCATCCCCCCCTCTCAGTGTTTCCAACAATTGGTATTAGAGCTTGGTCCTCAGAGAGAAAATTTTAACCACTTGAGGAGATCATGGATTCAGTAGAAGTCAAACATCTGAAAAATAATCTTGAAGCAACACTTTAAGATCTAGACAGATGTGAGAAAAAAATGAAGAACTTAAACTAAAATTTGATGGCTCACAAATGCTTATCAAGAAACTAAGGAAAGAACTAAAAGATTGCTCCACCAACGATTTAAAACTGAATGAAGAGAACATGTCTTTGAAAGATAAGATAGAAGGGTTGAATGATTAGTTAACTGATAGCTTAATATCTATTGAAGAGAAGAACAAAGAAAACAAACAGTTGGATGAAGAACTCATGCAAGCCAATATGAAAATCTTGGAATTGGAAAATATCAAGATCAAAATTGAATCTGAATTATCAGGAGCAAAAGATAAGATTGATAAACTATACACAAGATCTGATCTGATTCAATCACAGCTCTATGCACAAAAGCTAAAAGGTGACACCACTAGTATGGGATACAGTTTAGCTCAAATTGAGATCAACTCGTTACAAGAAAGAAAGAAAGCTCTAACAGAATCTTCAGAAGAAAAGAAAACTAAAAATCATGAAGAGACGAAAATAGAATCACCAAAAGATAAGTACAAGGCATTCAACCATACTTTCTATGCTTGTAACAAGCATGGACACTTGGAAAGAGATTGTAAAAATGTAAGACCCTTCAATGGTTATTGTTACTCTTGTAATAAGTTTGGTCATAGGGATATTCATTGCAGAACAAATCAAAGAAGCCGACCACAACTGAATCAACAGAATCAAACTCAATTCAATCAGAGAAATCAACCTCAAAGAAACCTATAGAACATTACATGTCAGATATGTAACTACAATGGACACACAACCAATCAATGTAGCACGATGAATAAAAACACCAGACCTCCTATCATCTATCACTCATGTAGAAAAGCTAGACATATCTCAAGGTTTTGCAGATCAAGAACAAAAGGACAAGAGAATCCCAAGAAGTCTTTGTTTGAAGAATTAGGAGAAGTCAATTTTGTGGAAGCCAAAGCTAACTCATATAAAATATGGGTTGAAGTAAAGAAGGATAATGAAGAGAAAAATCTAGTAGATGCATCCTCAGTGGACGCACCTTCTACTTCTGAATTGTTGACCCTCATGGTCTTAGGGGTAGCTATTCTAGCTCTAAACCCTTGCGTGGCTGGTATACTCACCTCTAAGTATGCGCTTATGGATTCATGCATGTAATCATGAATTAAGATTGTATGCATTCACACATTACCTTTACTTTGTTCATAACAAAGTTTGAAATTCTCTTTGTAAACCGCTTTACAACAACGAGAATTAAATGCAATTAATCTTTATATAAATTGGCAAAAGATTTTAAAAAACATCACTTTGCATTTGAGATTGAAGCATTCAGAAAGAAGATAGGCATCGAGCATCAAGGCACTACAGCTTGAAGGATTAGTTGGTTTGTGAATGGATTACATTTGGAATAGAACCCTAGCAGTCACGTCATGTCAGAATCATCGTGAAACCCTATTTAACCTAGTTGCAAGTAAGTATGGAAACCCCTATTGTATTCGACATTGCTGAGAGGAAGAGATTTGTTTTTAAGAAGCATCAATTCAAGTCCATACTGGATGATGTCAAAGGAGCTTTCTCTAGGACTCTGCTAGGAGTCATACATGTAGAAGACATCCACGCATATGTTTATTGCAAGAAGCAAATAGTTGGAGACAACAACATTGCATCTCTCATGGGTTCTATGATGAAACTAGATTATACATTCAAGGATGAATACGTGCATCTCACTAATAACCCTGTCTTTGAGTATTCCAATGCGCACAAGTTATATGAGCCAGAATGGGTGAAGATATTATTGAGCAGGATACATGATGATCTATACTGGATAGGTGAGGTTCCTGTCTGCATCACTGTAGATCTAATTCATGAGATGACTAGACTTCCCAGGATTGGACTAGTTCTTCCAACTGGTAAAGATGTTAAGAAATAAGTTGAGCAGGCATGCTTATCTAGGAGTGATAGGCATGGTATGACAGTTGATCCCATCAAGGAAGATGACATAAAGCTAGTTACCATGATACTAGGTTATAAATTTCAGCACACAAATAGACTAAACAGTGTATCTACAGCTATTGTCTTAGCAGCAATAAAAATGGTGAATGACAATACTCAGTACAACCTATGTGAGATATTGCACGCTCAATTGCTTGACAACATCCAAGCTATAAAACATGACAAGAGAAAGATATTCAAGTTTGGCTCACTGATCATGTATCTTTACTTCCACATAGTAGGTAAGGTTGCAAATCTCTACCTAGACAAACAAAAACCCACTATATCACAAATTTCATTAAAAGCCACATCAGAGAGTAGTGTGAAGGATTCTATGGACATGGACATCAAGACATTCAGAATCGAGATGTAGAAGAGGTTTAGGATACCTGAGAAAATAGTTGAGAAGTACAAAGACACCATATGCTTCATGGCAGAGACTAACTGTACTTGCATGGAGGTAGTTGAGCCTAGGACAAAATGGATTCACCCTCTTGGTTATGAAGTTGAAGAACATGTTATGGAAGGTTATGCACAAGTCCTCTTATCTGCGCCCAAGGACCCCAATGAACCTAGATGGGGCACTTACAGAGAAATGACAAATCAAGTTGATTCTATCTTATACAGTGCTGAGAACAAAAGGAAGGCATCTAGGATTACCTCAAATATCTAAAAGTTCATGGTGTTACACAAGAATATCTTGAAAAAGCTAGAAAATATAAGATAGCCAAAGAACTTGAGAAGACTCCCACAGAAGTAAAAACAGAAAAGACTGACTATATGCCCAAGAAGAAGAAGAAGAAATCAAATGAAGATACATCTGCACCATCAACCACCATTGATCTGGATGCATCTCCACCATCAGTACCTAGCAAGAAGTCTAGAGGAAGGAATAAAGTGCCCACTAGTCATCCATCCTCAAGAAGTACAAGGAGCAAGGTAAATAACACACAAGCTCCTCCCGAGGTAGGTTTCAGACCTAGTCTTAATGTCTTAAGGAACATGATTGCGAATGAAGGGAGACTAGATATAATTACAAAGGTTTATGACAAGTATTAGGAGATAGATAAATCTGAGATACACTCTATGCTCATTTCCCACATGATCAAGTTTAAAAATTCTATTCTAGAACTCAAAAAAGTGATACCAGACAAGTTATGGAACATTCTAGAGATAATGAAAAGGCATGCAATCTAGGAAGATATGAGGATTAGAGAAGAAACATTGGATAATCTTCTTCCTATTTGTGCACATGATGAGAAGGAAATTATATTAGATTAGGTAAAGCCTCATCTCAGAAAAAAGACAAGGACTCTTCATATTATGGACAAAGAGTATGAGTTAGTTGGGATAGAGACTGAAAAAGCTTTTGCACAAGTATTTTTGGATAGACATATGTATCCATGAACGACACCTACAGCTAAGGCAACTCCAGTTCCTCCTAAACAGGTTGTAGAACTAGTAATTCAGAATGCACCTAAGACAGGTCCATAGGTTTCAGCGCCCTCAGTCTCAATAGCCTCTGATAAAGTAAAAGATTTAGGGGATACTATAGTGATTGATGATATCAAGATATCTATGACTGCTTCTAATAATGATATGGATAAATTTGAAAAAGCATTTGTGAACTCAGAAGAGATAGAGAAGGCATGCACTAATGATACATCTTTGCAACAAGATAAAGTTCCCTCTATAGATTCAACATACTTGAGCAAAGAGGAAGATAATCAAAACAATAAGACACCAGTCATGGAGATCCCAGTTAAAAGTGAATGCATGGATACTAGTCAGAATACCATATTCACACCATCCATTCAATCATCTACCTCATTGTTGTCAAGTTTAACTCCTAACTCAACAAGTCTAGATGCTTGGGGAGAAGAAGACTTGATCAAGATCACTGTCGTAGCCATGGAAAAGGCCAAAGAGAAATAGGTTATGAGGAATCCTCTCTTCTTAGAATCAGTAAACATTCTGAATGACCTAGTACCTACGGACAAGAAAGTAGCAAAAATACAGTCATTCGATGATGTAGACAGTATACTAACAAGCTTCAAAGCATATTTTACAAGCTTAGTAGACTCAGCTACTAGAATTGCAGAAGATGAGTACAAAAAGGAAAGTTTGAATGAACTAGTAAAGAATTTTTCCTTAGATTTAAAGTCATTGAAGATTGGTCAGTCTATGTTGAAAGAGTTGGCAGCTAAAGGCAGAAATGTAATAGCCAACTGTATGGACAGGGTAAAATTCACCTCTAAACATATCAAGAAGATAGAGGAGGAAGATATCTTGGTTGATAGTGTTAGGAAATTAGTCGAGAAATCCACGCAAGACATTAACATCTGTAACAGTATCTATCAAGTCCAGCTTGACAAGATAGAAAAAGCTAAAATGGAGATCAATAAGATAAGGACCCGACAGACTCAGTTGAGAAATGCACTTGCACCCTCCTTAGCAGTTTTGGATGAGAACATCAAATAGATTGATGCCACTATTTTCACATATGATCAAGGTCCCTGCATGGACTTGATAAAAATGGAGAAGCTCACTTATGCTCTATGTGCCCATCTCCAGATAGTTGATACAATGAAGGCATTCTGACAGCAAGAGATAACGAGTCTTCAGGTTGTATACCTAGATGTATATATGGAGTAAGTATCTAGAGACTTAAAATTTTGACACCTTTGTCATTAATGTCAAAGGGGGAATAATATACAGGGAATATGTGTATAGTATAAAGTATAAGAATATACAGTTTTTGGGTGTTAGTCAATTTTGAGTAACTTGGCCACATTCCTTTGCTGCCATTAATGATAAAGGGGGACATTGTTGGAAAGTTGACTCCCAGGGGTTATATGGCTTATTTTGTGTTGTCATTATGGCAACAAAGTCATATGAAGTTTTGATAGTAAACTATGAAGTGGAAATTGACTAAGTGTAGAAGACAGAATAGAACAAGTGACTTGTGATCGATTAGGGCATCAACGCATGTGTGTACAATCATCTTAAGTTATGCGCATTCATACTTAAGCTCTATGGCATGTTATTATGCTTACCCTATACACACATGGTATGAAATGGAAGTACAGACAAGTTATAGAAAGAACAAGCACACCAGCAGTCTAGAATACAAAGTATGAAGCCGACTTCATTGTTTCGATTAGCGTATAATTTTTTTTATGTAAAGGGTAAGCACCTATTGTAATAAGTTTGTAATCATGTATTAAACATTGTTGTAAAAACACTTAATCCAATATGTTTGGAAGCGTTGTGTATTATGTTTTTGGGCCGACTAAGGTCTTGTTTATAGTCGCATCTATTTAGGCATAAAGATATATAT
>MU224637.1:2433330-2445470 GCA_018584345.1 Thuja plicata | reverse complement strand
CATTGAATATATCAACAAATCATAGTCCATCATATGTTTAAATATATCAACAAAGTATAGTCAATTTAATCCACAAATATCAAGTATGTCCTAACACATGAAATAGGTACATATATATTATACTTTTAAGACCAACTCAAGTGGTTCAGACCTTTCATGGAGAACATGTAATATTCTCTCATGATCCTCACTATCTAGTCTCCACTTATGACGTCCACGTTGAGATTTAACTATATGGAGACAAATGGAGGTGACAACTACTAGGTGACTATATTGAAAGACCTTATTTTCTGGTTGGTAATCAACAAAGTGAATACCATGTTGAATTACTTTGATTTTCTTGAAATATGTTCCCTCTAAAATAACTAAACTTGCAGGTCACAAATTTTAACAATATAAATTTAAACAAACTAAATTTTAAATTTGTTAAAAGGTTAAAATTTAAAATTTACAAATTGAGTTTAATATATTGATGTACAGCATACTAACCTATGGGGAATGACATTCCATCACTTTCTTCAGGTTCAAGTAACTTCATCCTCACTACAGTACAACACAGTAAATAATAACCAACTCCTTCTACATTTCCACGCTCAACAATCATTGCAATGACATATCCTGCAAAATAAATAAATAAATAAATATATATATGTGTGTGTGTGTGTGTGTGTGTGAGATATTAAAATTTACATAGTTCAATCTATAGATATATCTATCTATCTAGATACATGTAGCTTAATGGACCATATAATGTGAAATATATACTTATCAATTTTGACCAATCCTGAGATATGATCGTAATCAGTAGAAATCAAAGGAACATCATCAAAGTTTTCATCTTCATCTCTATCAAATGTATCAGTAAGAACTAGTGGCACTAGATTCCATGCACATACATATCCATGGTCTTGATTGATTCATTTCTCATAATTGTCAGCAATGCAATGATAACAAAAGCACGACTAGTCCCTAGTGTTCAACATCCAAGTGTGACAATTTGTACTCATAACTGAATGCAAAGATCGTGTACTTTCTATCCGCTTGCAACCATGCATAATTTTTCTATCCACACCTGAACAAATAAATATATTATATATATTACATGGCTCTATAAATATAATTTGAATAAAGAATGTACATAAAAAATATAAACACTTGAATAATTTAAAAATGCGTGCATACCTTTTATCTCCCAAAATTTTCTTTGTGGTACCACTTGAGTCATTCCTGATGACGTGTCAATCTCATTTGGTGTGAAATATGTCTTGCACCATTGGAAAACATCATGTGCATTTTTTTATATAAACTCCCTTATAATTCATTTGATACTTTCGTATAACATGTTTGATGCAAGTTCTAGCACCATCATGTTCACCTTTTCCATGTCCACTCTCAAAAAAACCCCAGACATGTGGTATGTTTTCATTATGATGATATCTAAATAGTGCATAAAATGGTCTAGATGATTTGAATTGTGCAGCATATCCATCTGACCAAACATAATGTTTATAAATATTTCTTTCAAATTTGCAAAAAACATCTTCAAGCAGTGTTCTACATAATGAATGTCATGCTCTCTGTGAGGCCTCACCCCGACCCATTACAACTTTACTGCTCAATCACACTTTGATACTTTATGTTTTGATACATTGATACACTTTTTGATTATCCTGACAGAGAATTGAGATATTATGTTATGATGATGATTATATTGTGTGGATTACATTTTGATATGGATTAGACCTAGAACAGGTGGTTAATTTTGATTATATATGTTTAGATAAGTGATTTGATGAGAAGATCGAATCATGATTAGAATTGATTATTTCATGGATGTTATGTCACGATGATTATGGAATTATTATGGTTTAAACATTTTTGTATTAAAATTTTAATTAGAAATTTAATCTGTGTATTGATTAATGTTGCTAATTATAAATTGAAAATATATATTGCATGTGATTTTTATCTTGAACTACTGATGCTCGAGTTTAGTGTGCAGGAAAGAGAACCATGGAATTATTTAGAGAATCAGGGCTAAACACATGTGAATTGATTAAGCCAAGGTTTAATCCAATAAAGGGTTGAAACCTTGTTGTAATGTGATCTTTGTTGTAAACGTAATCTGAATGTGTGTTAATAGTTTAAAATTCATGTTGTTGTTTGGACATGTCATTGTGAATGTGATGTGTATTTTATTTTGGTGTCACTTGACACTTGTGTTTTTCATGTGGATGGTGACATGTCAAATTAGGACTTGGGCAAGAATCACCAAACCTTATAGGATGTTATATTAATCCCACTTGCATATATATATATTGTAAGGATCACATCAAGTTGGAACTCAGATTTGAACTTTAGGGGTACTTTGGAAGGGTCAAAAGTGACCCTAGAGTGTATTTTTTGGTCAAATTAGTTAACCCTAAGGGGGTACCTTAGGTTAGGGCTATTTTTTACCTATACAGTAAACCTAGATCATCATTATGTCTCTCCAAAATGCCTACCTTTCAAAAGTGGCGAAAATGAAGATGGCCACATGCATTTAACTTGTCCCACACTCCTTACTAAACTCACAATTAAGAGGGGAGACAAGAGGTAAGGAAAAAGGACTAGAGGGCATGTCTCATTAATTTCTAGGTCTTGAGTACACTTCTAGAGGTCTTTTTAGCGGATTGGGAGAAACTTAGTGAGTGTTCACCCACTCTCTAATTTTGGAGACAACTAGGGTTGGAGGAAGAAAATGAAAAATGATAAGGGCTTCTTCTCAACCACATTCTTTCTATTTTTCTTGAACCAAGATTGGTGGATTCTTTCCATAGAGGAATGCTCTTGCATTTAAGCTTTGCATGCTATTGTTTAAATAAATGTGTAAATCTTGTATGGTGTTCATATATGTAATCTTGTAAAGTGTTGTTGTATGTAGATATTGATGTTATGTGTTGGGTTGGGGATGCATTTAAATTTTTTTTCATTTCTTGCTCTTTTGAATTTGGGAGTATTATTCATGGGAGTTTAAGGCATTAATCTCTCTTTGGGAAGGGAAGAAGTGGCCTTGGGTGAAGGGGTTAGTTGGGCTTTCCATTGTAGTGAGAGTCTCTTCTCTTGGAGAAGAGGGATAATTTAATAGAGTATGGGCTCTATGAAGCCATGTGGTAAATATTGTTTTGGTATAGAAATGACCAAATGTGTATATGGAAGGAAGTCAATTTAGCCTTGGAAAGCCATGGAAGAAAACTCTTGATGAGAAATTTGAAAATGTAATGGAATTCTCCTCCTTGGAAAAGGCCACCTTCACCCTACTTCAATGGGTTTGGAAAACTCATTTGTGAAGCTTTGGTTGGGAGTAAATTTTTGTGTTGTGCATATATGTTAATTGTAATATTTGGAATGTGTTACCTTGTTTAGTCTTGGTTCTTCAAGCTTGGGGGTGGTCTCTTTGAGGCCTTAGTTGGGAGGTGAGCTTCCCATGGTTCCCTTCATATTTTTTGCAAGTTTTCTGAAATCAAGTTGGATGTGGAAAAGTTTGGGAGGAGTCTTTATTTTGGTATTGTTGTGAAAGAGAAACATTAAGGTTGCATGATTTCTCCTTGTGTTGAGGATCATTGTTGTGAAGTGTTGCAAATTCCATTGTGTAAGCTTGTTGAGAAAAATGTGAAAATCTCTCATTTCTTTTGTAATGATATTCATAGCATGTAAACCTTGAGGATTGTTAAATCTTGAAATCTCTAATGTATGTGACTTTAAATTTTCAAGTCAAGAACACTACATGTTTCCTTTGGAATTCTAAAATTTTATGCCAATTAGACCAATACCCCATCTTAAAAATGATTGTATTCCCAATCTTAAAATAAATAAAAAAAGAGATTAGCTTACTAACTATAGTAAGTCAAAGAAATTAATATATTAATGAAAACAATCACCTAATATTAATTAACAAATTTTAGTTGTATAGTGTATGGAAAATAAAAAAATCAAATTCATGCATGTATCTACAAAAAAAAAGAAACCAATGATATTAATGTGTAGAAAATATAACCAAATTTACCATGACATTTTTTAGAATGTAGAGAAAAAATCTCTCTGGAAAATGTATGGGGAGGGATTTAATTCCCTCCCCTTACATAGAGAATATCCTCTAAAGGTTCCCTCTCTAAAACCCCTTTATTAACCCCCATAAACACCCCTTTTAATTACCCTGTTTATGCTAATACATAGTCTTTATTTGGGAAGGCTTAATCTTCTTCATCCATCCTCATGGGCCCCACAATAACCTTCCCCCTTACGTTTCCTTTCTCCATGCAAAATTTTGGGGCTAACATGATATTAATTACTTACTCAAAATTAAACCCTTTTCCATTCGTTGTAGATTGAGTCTAACATAAGGATAAGTGTACTCCCCTAGGATAAAGAGTTTTATTATAGTTTAACATAGGGGAGATTTAATATGGGACCCACCTCAGCCTTGGAGATTTTGCATGCTTTCCTTGGGTTTAATGCCACATACCCTACTCCTCATGCGAAATATACATGTTGAATTCACCTTAGTTTTCAGCACATTGGGGGAAGACTTGGCAGTGGTCCCCACCCTTATTGGTTCATGCGTAAGCCTTTGCCAAGGCTCTTCTCCCCTTAGCAATTCACAGGCCTTGAAAAGGATTTGCAATTTCACACCCCCCCACCCACTTGACAAGTGGGCCTTGGGGGATGGGGAGATTATGTGACAGTTTGATAGGATAGAAGTAGATAGGGTGATAGGTTGATAGGTAGGTTAGATTATAGCTAGTTATAGGTAGTTATTTGATAGTTTATAGATTTAATAACATAATTAGATTTAATCAAGTATTGAATAATTTATTTAAATAATATTCTACTCTATCCATTGGGTACATAATTAAAATAGATTATTATATTTAGATTGATTAAGTTAGTTTAAATAGACTTAATTCTTATTGAGTTATTTGGATTATGTAGTCTCATTTAATAGATATTCTTTCTATTTAAATTGTGTAGTTTAATTACTGGATTTAAAAACTTTAGTTTTTATGTGAAATATATAGGTTTGCTAATATGTTATGGATTTAATTTCTTATTATTTTATTTAAATCATGTAATTTTGTTTAGATATATTGATTAATAGATGTAGTTTCTATGTAAAATGTATAGACAGATGTTAATTTAATTATGATAAATTGAATTATGTTGCCCATGTGTTTCAAAGGGATTAGAGGTCAATTCAAATTTTCTATTTGAGCTTAATTTAATATTCTATCAAGAAATTAAAGAACTATAGTTGCATGAGAATTTGTAAGGGAGAATTTAATTATTTTTAGAAGGATAAGGATTAGATTAGTTTTTGATTATTGAATTTTAAACTAGTGGATAATGGTCAAAAGAGAATTGAGAATAGATTTAAATGAATAAGTTGTATTCAAGGTTAAGAAATAAAGTAATTACTAGGGAAACCTAATTCAACGTATGACTCTTAACAATCGATTATCATTATGATATTACACATAGATTTAAACATGAAACCAAAGTTAAATCAACCTAACCCAAGTGTTCATGTAACCCATATGACAAGTTGATGCTCTAGTTCTGCATCCGTATGTGGTGTGCCCCTAATTAAACCTATGTATATACCTTGCAATTAAAGGAATAACCTTACCATGCTATCAAATTACCTCAATAAATCCCTTGTTAGTGGTATACACTTGCATTTAAAAAAAAAAATTTGTATGTGTGTTTTGCCGTAGTTTTGGGCATGACATTTTGGTATCAAAGCTGTGGTTTGACACTAGGAACCTAAACCATTAAATTTCAACCCATTCAAAACTTAAATCATTGTGTAGGATGCCTACGGTCACCAGAGCTAACTAACAAGGCAGAGGTCATAGAGCTCCCCATGCGGGGGCAGGACAGGAGGATCCACCACCTCCACCACCTCCTGCACCTCAAACCCCTAACCAAGATATTTTGGATGTTATCCAAAATAAGATTGGTGTGATTCAGTAGAGACTACCACCCATAGTTCAATAACATATTCTCAAAAGGGAAGCACATATTTTAGAGAATGATAGAGCAGTTAGCAGAGAGAGGAGTAGGAGTCCTCCACCCGGGTCTGTTGAGGGTCATGATGATCAGGAGGGTCAGTCAGTCCATCGGGTTTTAATACCATGCAAGCATGAGATACATGCCAGGGAGAGACCCCCTATAGATGTTGGAGATGAGATCCGAGAGTTAATACGACTCCAGCCACCCTTATTTTTGGGATCCACTAATGGGTCAGTAGCAAAGGCCTAGTTACATAGTCTACTGCGATGTTTTAGATTGCGCCCTTATGGGAGTAATCTAAAGGTATGAATTGCAGTCCATCTCCTATGGGAGAAGGCTTCCACTTGGTGGGAGCAGGAGGTGTCCATAGGTGGAGTGAGTATTGACACACTCACTTGGGAGACTTTATTGGCCCATTTCTTTGAGAGATATCTTTCTGAGTATTTCAGACAGAGACAGATAGAGGAGTTCCATGATCTCCAGTAGAGAGGCCTCATAGTGAACCAGTATGAGAGTTAGTTTCTCAAGCTCCTTCCATATGTTGATTACATGAAGGATGAGAAATTGTGTATTCACCATTTCATTAAGGGACTTAATGTGTCTCTTCAGAGAACAGTATGCCTAGCATTCCCCACCACATCCAGAGAGGCGGTTGAGATGGCACTTGTAGCTGAGGATATTCATACTACACAGGAGTCTTGAGATCGGTCTCAGCACCAAAACCCCTCTTCCCAGTAGTCAGGACAGTAGAGACCCCCTTGGAAAGGGAAAAATAATCACTCAGCAGGATCCTTTAAGGGTCAACAGTCTAAGCAGCAGAGATCTCAGCAGGATTCTAGATAGAGGCATTCACAGGGTTATCAGGGCTCTAAGCCCAAATAATGGGAGTCTTAGGGTTCTAGATAGGATTAGAGGACACAGACCCCTCAGGCAAAGCAAGCTAGGACTCAGCAGTCCTCTAGGGGTGGATACAATGGTTCTAGTAGGACCGGAGGGTCACAAAAACCTAGGACACAAGGAGTGCAGATTCAGACCCGAGGACCATGTTACACTTGCGGTGGTATGGTTCATTTAGTGAGAAAGTTCCCATAGGGACAGTCAGCCAGTGGTTAGAGAAGGGCTACCTCAGAGCCTACAGTTGGAGATATGGGTAGATCCCATAGAGTTTTTGCAGCGGTTGATAACCGCTAGGCTGAGCACCAGGCCACGATCATAGAGGCCATAGGTATGATTTAGGGTATCAGTGTTTCTATCTTATTTGATTCAAGATATATAGAATCCTTTTATATCTCCCTATGTAGTGGAGCATTGTGGGCTGGTGGCAGTTATATAGGAAGTTGGTTGGGAGGTTGAGTTAGCTTCAGGAGCTAGGGTGTCTATTAGTTCCATAGTTTGCAATTGTCAGATTCAGATTAGAGACTTAATCATGATGACTAATCTCTAGATTACCCCTCTAGGTTCTTATGATGTACTCCTTGACATGGATTGGCTATATGCCCACAACACGAAGACAGATTTTATTCAGAAGAGGGTTGATTGTGTTGATGATTATGGTACTTATATGGTGATATTTGGGGTACAATGACCTATATCCCTTCACATGATTTTTGCTATGTATCTTAGGTGGTGCGTGCGGAAGGGATGTCAGTTATTTTCCATCACCATTAGTAATAGAGAGGAGGATTCAGAGGGAGAGCCTCCGCTTGAGGATTATCCTATTCTTTAGGAGTTTGTAGATGTATTTCCTACTGAGCTACCTGGTATGCCTCCACCTAGGGCAGTTGATTTTTACATAGATCTTGTACCAGGAGCCAAGCCGGTATCTAGAGAACCATATAGGATGACCACACATGAGCTCAATGAGCTCAAGATTCAGTTAGAAGAGCTCTTAGAGAGAGGGAATATCTGACCTAGTGTATGACCTTGGGGTGCACCAGTAATTTTTGTGAAGAAGAAGGATGGATCACTTAGATTGTGCATTCATTATCAGCAGTTGAATAAAGTAACAATTAAGAACCGATACCCACTTCCCAGGATCAATGGTTTGTTTGATCAGTTACGGGGTGCCCGAGTGTTCTCAAAGATAGATCTGAAGTCGGGGTACCATTAGTTATGGATTGTGGAAAGTGATATCCACAAGACTTCTTTTCACATGAGGTATGGTCATTATGAGTTCACAGTAGTGTCATTTGGCCTCATGAATGTTGCAGTTGTATTCATGAGCCTCATGAACAAAGTATTTTATACATTTTTGGATAAATTTGTGGTAGTGTTCCTTGATGATATTTTGATATATTATCACAATGAGGAGGAGCATGAGGAGCATCTGAGACAGGTTCTACAGCATTTGAGAGAGAACCAATTATATGGAATCTTGTCAAAGTGTGCCTTCTTTAGACCTGAGGTGCATTATCTTGGTCATCTTATATCTAGCAATGAGATCTCTGTAGACCCATCAAAGATTAGAGCCATTATGGATTGGCCAGCACCCACCAGTGTCACTGAGGTCAGAATTTTTATGGGCTTAGCAGGATATTATAGACACTTTGTGGCAACATTTTCTAGAGTAGCTCATCCCATCACCTCCCTTCAGAGAAAAGGAAAGAAGTATGAATGGACAGAGAAATGTGAGAGAGCTTTCTGGGAGCTCAAGAGAGCCCTCACTAGTGCACCAATTTTAGCAGTGCCAGATCCTTCGGCCAATTTTTTTGTATGTACTGATGCTTCATTGGATGGTTTAGGAGTAGTCCTTATGTAGGAGGGTCATCCTATGGCTTTCAAGTCTAGGAAGCTAAAGACTCACAAGCTTAATTATCCCACTCATGACCTAGAACTTGCAGCGGTGGTTCATGCCTTAGTGAGATGGCAACATTTCCTTCTAGGTCACCGATTTGAGCTTCATTTAGATCACCAGAGCCTACAGTATATCTTTACATAGCCTAACCTTAATGATAGGCAGAGGAGATGGATGAATTTTTTGTGTGAGTATGATTTTGATGTTCATTACATCAAGGGGAAGGAGAATGTAGTTGCAGATGCCTTGAGTAGGAGGTGACCTAAGCTGGCATCTATGACTTCTAGTATAGATTCAAGGGAGCACATTTTGCATCACTTATCAGAGGATGGATTATATGTGGAGGTTTGTCAGCTTATCCATTCTAAGAGACCCCTTGAGGGGAGATTTTCAGAGTATTCTTTAGAGTTTGATGGACTTCTACGTCATAGGGAATGCATCTATGTACCTTCTATGGGTGACTTGCGAGAGTTTATTATGCTTAAGGCTTGTAGAGCACCTTATGCAGCTCATCTGGGAGTTAAGAAGTTGCATGCCTATCTAAGAAAGTTGTATCATTGGCTGGGCATGAGGTTGCAGATTACCAGCATAGTTGCTCGATGTCTAGAGTGCCAGAGAGTGAAGGCAGAGCACAGTCAACCAGGTGGGCTCCTGTAGCCACATGAGATTGCCGAGTTGAAGTGGGATACTATATCTATGGACTTCATTATTGGTCTCCCTATGTCTTCTCACCGCCATGATGTTATCTTGGTGACAGTCAACACATTGACCAAGGTTTCCCACTTCTCACCTGTGCATACTATATTCATAGCATGAGACGTAGCTTAGGTCTTTTTGTGGGATATTGTCAGACTTCATGGAATTCCCCATAAGATCATCTCTAATAGAGACTCCTTGTTCACATCAGCTTTTTGGAGAGAGTTACAGGCATCATTGGGTACTAGACTGAATTTCAATACAGCATACCACCCTTAGACAGATGGGTAGATAGAGAGGGTTAAGCAGGTGTTAGAAGCTATGTTACGTATGTATGTGATGGACCATTAGGTAAAGTGGGAGGAATATCTATATCTGGTCGAGTTCACCTATAATAATGGATATCATTCTTCTATAGGTATGCTGCCATATCATGCATTGTATGGTAGACCTTGCAGGACCACCTTGAGTTGGGATAGGATCAAGGATAGAGTATCTATTAGACCCCAGTTGGTCAAGGATATGGAGCAATAGGTAGTCCTGATTAGACAGTGACTTAGAGAGGCTCAGGACTGGAAGAAAAAGTATGCAGATGTAAAGTGGGTTGATCGTGAGTATATGGTTGGAGATAGGGTCTTTTTGAGAGTGCGCCCGCATAAGAGTCCAATCCATTTTGGAAAGGGCTCTAAGTTAGCACCTTGCTTTGTTGGACCTTTTAAGATATTAGAGAGGATAGGACCAGTTGCCTACCATTTGGCCTTTCCACCCATCCTGTCATGCATCCACGATGTGTTTCATGTATCTGTGCTACGAAAATATATTTATGATGAGTCTCATGTTATAGATTGGGATGCCTTTCAGGTGGAGTCAGATAGACAGCTAGCACTGGAGCCCATTTGTATTATATCCCGATAGACCCTTGCACTCCGAGGCTGAAAGCTGGACCACATTAGGGTCTAGTGGGATTATTATGATGAGGTCACGACTTCATGGGAGGACGTAGCGTAGATGAGATTTCAGTACCCATATCTTTTTGATGAACTCTAGGAGGAAGTTCATGCCTAGTGGGGGAGGATGTGAGGCCTCACCCTGACCCATCACAACTTTACTGCTCCATCACACTTTGATACTTTATGTTTTGATACATTGATACACTTTTTGATTATCCTGACAGAGACTCGAGATATTATGTTATGATGATGATTATATTGTGTGGATTACATTTTTATATGGATCAGACCTAGAACAGGTGGTTGATTTTGATTATATATGTTTAGATAAGTGAATTGATGAGAAGATCAAATCATGATTATACTTGATTATTTCATGGATGTTATGTCATGATGATTATGAAATTATTATTTTTTAAACATTTCTGTATGAAAATTGCAATTAGAAATTTAATTCTACGTATTGATTAATGTTGCTAATTATAAATTGAAAATGTATATTACATGTGATTTTTCTCTTGAACTACTGATGCTCGAGTTTAGTGTGTAGGAAAGAGAACCATGGAATTATTCAGAGAATCAGGGCTAAACACATGTGAATTGAGTAAGCCAAGGTTTAATCTAATAAGGGGTTGAAACCTCTTTGTAATGTGAACTTTGTTGTAAACGTAATCTAAATGTGTGTTAATAGTTTAAAATTCATGTTGTTTAGACATGTCATTGTGAATGTGATGTGTATTTTGTTTTGGTGTCACTTGACACTTGTATTGTCCATGTGGATGGTGACATATCAAATTAGGGCTTGGATAAGAATCACCAAACCTTATACGATGTTATATTAATCCCACTTGCATATAGATGTATTGTAGGGATCACATCAAGTTGGAACTCGGATTTGAATTTTAGGGGTACTTTGGAAGGGTCAAAAGTGACCCTAGAGTGTATTTTTTGGCCAAATTAGTTAACCCTAAGGGGGTACCTTGGGTTAGGGTTAGTTTTTACCTATGGAGTAGACCTATATCATCATTATGTCTCTCCAAAATGCCTACCTTTCAAAAGTAGAAAAAATGAAGATGGCCACATGCATTTAACTTGTCCCACACTCCTTACTAAACTCACAATTAAGAGGGGAGACAAGAGGTAAGGAAAAAGGACTAGAGGGCATGTCTCATTAATTACTAGGTCTTGAGTACATTTCTAGGGGTCTTTTTAGAGGATTGGGAGAAACTTAGTGAGTGTTCACCCATTCTCCAATTTTAGAGACAACTAGGGTTGGAGGAAGAAAAGGAAAAAGGATAAGGGTTTCTTCTCAACCACATTCTTTCCATTTTTCTTGGAACAAGGTTGGTGGATTCTTGCCATGGAGGAATGCTCTTGCATTTAATCTTTGCATGTTATTATTTAAATGAATGTGTAAATCTTGTATGGTGTTTGTAACACCCCAAAATTGGCACCTTGCAACTATAACCAATTTTGTTGCATTTGTCATTCTTCTAAATCATCAAAGTCCTATTGTACTAGGAAAATCTGAGTTTTCACTGACTCTACTCGACCTGAGTGTCAAATACAGAAAATCATAAATCTGTATCAATCATACATCACATTTAATTCCTAAATACCTATTTGGCTAAACAAATCCTATGATCGAA
>MU224637.1:2396530-2409767 GCA_018584345.1 Thuja plicata | reverse complement strand
ATTCAAATGAATCCCTTCTTGTCAGATCCAAAACAAGACAAGAAAAGAGAATGTTCTTTCAAAATATTCTTTCTGCAACACGGATATGTCATACAAATGATTGAATAATCATCAATCATTGAGAGCAAGCCCACATAACTGTATTGCCTCCAATAGATCTTTAAGAAATGGGCACCCATTATTTAAATGAAATGGGTGCCCGTTTATGGAATGGGTGTCCGTTTTATAAAATGGGTGCCCGTTTTGGTTTCAACGGTCCAAAACAAAATGGGCACCGATTTTTTGAATTTTAAATAACGGGTGCCTGTTTCTAAAAACTAGGAGTGAGGACTGTACCTCCGCTTTGGTTTTTTGGTTCAGGACAGGCTTGGTCCCACCAAGCTTGTGCTTGGCCTTGCAAAAAAATGACTAAGGCATTTAAAAATATAATTTGCGCCTTGTCATGATTTTTCGGAGGTCAACCTGAATGAAATTTTAGACGAAACGAAAACCCATTTCAGTTCATATTGTACAGATTATAAAAATATAATTTTTGTAATGATATGACAAATTTTAGTATTTTTCCAATAATTATTACGCCAAATTGGTACCTAAAGTTGAAATAGTAAGGTTAACTAAAATTTTAATAACTTTTTTAATTTTAGGTTTTTGAAAAAATGAATAATATGTGACCAATCTAAATAGAATTTTCTTCAAGATTAAAAAAAAATAAAATCCAAAAAAAGTGAAATTTTCATCAAATTATGGTGGTAGTACACCAGAGGTTTTGAAAATGTACTTTATACTCAATTAAAAATGAATAAAAAAAAAAAATTCAATTAAAAAAAAATCAAAAATATTCTGACCAATCTTTGATGTGTTAGCTACCTTTCCCTAGAAGGATTTACAAAAATTTATTTATTTACTTCAGAATAGGGTGGTCGTACACATGTGTGGTATGGTCTTGAAACAAATATTTTGAAAAGGGGTTTTTAAACATGCCTACTAAAATATATTTTTTACCATGTGGGTATTAAAAAAAATTACATATTTGCAAACTAGACTCCAAGCACTACATTTTATATTAGTGGGTTGTTCTGAGATTCAATCTCTAAGTGCCTCAAATTTTGACATCAATTGACTACAAATTTGAAAAATAGGAAAAACACTTCCACTTTTTGCCCAAAAAGTGGACTCAACTTCTTGCTGGCACCCAAAACTCTTTCTTTTATTCAATCAAACACTCACTACATCCTTGTTCATAATAAAAATCAACCGGTGAGTGAGCGACATCTGTTGATTTCATTTAGCCTTTTCAATCGCGCACTCTTTTCTTTATCTCATTTCTGTTTAACCCGCGTGAGTGAGCAATGACTAAACACTTCTTGAAACTTCATCCTGTCATATGCTCGCAACGCTCCTTTTATTTGATCCTTTACCTTTGCAAGTGAGAAATGATCCCTTTTAGAACATACATTAATCGTATCGCTCACTTGCGATTCAAATTGTGTAAACCGCTAAGCCTTAGCGAGTGAGCGATAGTCATAAAATCCTTTACTCACACACTCGCAGCTTGAAAAACATTAATTGCTGATAGACCACAATTGAGCACTGACATAAAAATACTCTTCGGCCACACACTCGCTGATGAAAAATGTCAAGTGAATAATCCACCACGATAGAGCGATGAATTCTCCATTCCTCTTGATTGCACAGTCACACGCTAAAAATATTTAAGCGCTAACCATTGGCGAGTGAGCGACGAGTCAAAACATCCCTGGTCGCATACTCGCACAACAATATCTTAAATGAAAAAACCATCCGTGAGTGAGAGATTACAAATTTGTTCATTGAATTTCCTTTAGTCGCACACTCTCTATGCAAACTTGACTTGACCTTTAATACTTTTCATTGAGCAAAAACTCAAACATTTCCTTCATCGCTCACTCGCACTGCCAAATGCTTTGAATGAATCTTCAATGTGACTGAGCGGTAATAGAATATAATCACTTATATAGAACACATCGCCTGCTTGCACAACATAAAGATGTTATATAAAAACCTCAGCGAGTGAGCGATGACTCATAGACAAAACTTGATTCGCGCACTCGTGCAGCAAAAGACACTGAGTGAAAAATTTCAGCGAGTGAGTGATAAACCCAAAACTTCCTCTAGTCGCACGCTCGCACATTAAAAACTTAAAGACAATATATCTTAGTGAGTGTACGACAACACAAATTTTCAACTCACTCGCATACTCGTGGACTGAAAAGTTAAAAATGGAAATGCATCACGAGTATGTGACAATGACTTTCAAAATATTCTAACCACCACATCACTCACTCATGAGGTAAAACCAACAGCCTACAAAATTGTCATGACTGCATGACTGAAGGATGACCAGCTTACTCGCTCACTCGCACACAAAAATCACTAACGAACCATGACAACGCGACTATGCGACCAAGAATGTAAGATAACCAATTGAAAACTTAAATATTTATCATACCTCTTTTATATGAAAGGGCAAATTTGAGGACAAAAGATTTAGGAAAAGACCAATGTTTGAAAATATGAATTTTTTTTGAATATAGTGGTAATAGGACCCAAATCATAAGAACTTAATCATAAGATGTAGAAATGATGTCCGATCCAAGAGAGACATCAACCAAAGATCCATGAACATCGTTATATGAGTCACCAAGCTTTGTCAAATGGGAAAATGCTTCGTGAGACCGGAAAACTCTATCTGACCATTAGAAGATGAAGAATACATAGAACTGACCATGAATCGTTAATATCTCCACATCGAAGTATCCAAATGAGGTGCGACTGCAGACATAAGTAAAACATGATGTCGAGAACCAACCCTAAGGTTCACAAAAATAGATGATCCAAAACAAAGGAACACCACAGAAAAATCAGAAAACTGGGAAATAATAACAAACTAAAAGCAAATATTTTTGGTTGATGAAAGATTGTCAATGACCCAAGGATTCTCTTGGATGAACTCTTCTTTTGTATGCATATACTTTCCACAATATCCAAATATGATTTTCCATTTATTAGGAGGATTCTGCAGAATACTCGAATGGAAGGGATTATTAATGAGACACATGATCTATTGAACTAACAAAATTAAAAACAAAAAAAAACCATGATTTCCCCCTTGATTATCTTTCCTCCTTGTCTTTGGCAGTTTATAGAAGGAGTGCTTTGCAACCAAACCCCCCCAAAAAACTGAAAATGACACTTTATAATGATAATGTGTGAGTGTGTTCGTTGGATTCGTGTCGAAAAACATGCACTTTTGCAAAAAATAGAACTCAATTTCGAGTTAAAGAGCAAAAGTTATGAGCAAAAGAATTTTGTCACTTTACAAAATTAATCCTCCTCCAAATAATTTATGGCCAAAAATTGAACTCCACCAAAAATTAATTTGCCAAAAATTTAAAATATGGGCGAAAGTCAAGCCCCTTGGGGTTGGAAAGAACTAGGGGCTGAAAATCCATATGAACAAGCACTAAAATCTAAAAAAGTGCACCCCCATGACATCACCTCCCTGAGTTTCTTGTGTCATCATCTCAAAAAGTTCTTTTTGAAATGAATAGTAACATAAAGTAAATAAGGGATTACATGTTTTATATGAAGTTCTTCAAAGAAGGAGAAAAGTTGGTGGTTGCAACACATGATAATGGGTATGACCGTTTCTCCCTACCACCCGCATATGCCTAGTTTGTTTCTTTGTGTTGAAATATTTCACCTTGGAAGGAAGGTATACTACCTTCCCTAGTTATCACTTCCTTATTTTGAACCATTTGAGGAATGACCATAAAATTAATATGCCCTACTTCTTGTTCTCCTCCCTAAGCTCTAGTATTTCTAACGGGGCATCTCCTCCACTCCATCAGGGTCTAATTTATGTCCTTTACCAATATGTCTTTGGTAAATCTTTGTATAGAAGTCGATTTCTATCTTACCCTGAACAAGAATAAAGACGCTCTATGCAACCAACTAAAAGTACTATTAAGATTGAGCTTGTTGAAACTAAGTCCCTCCCAGAAAAAAGATACACCCAACGCTAAAAAGGATAATCCTCTTGCGTTCAAAAGAAAAACCCCAAAATGATGGAAAAAGAAAAAAAAACCCAGAGAAGGAGACTCCTTTAGAGGAAGCTTTGCTTCAAACACTTCCCTAGAAGAGGAAAAGTGCCCAATCCAAGCCTATGCCTTCTAAAACCAAAACTAGCAATAAAAAGCCCAAGAATAATACCCCTTTCATACATATTGACAAAGAGGAAGGAAAAATTTATGAAAGGGAAGGTGTCGAGGAACTTAAAAATGAAGGGAGCTAGGGGAAAAAGGTCAGTTAGGCTCCATAATAGAGATATGAAAGGGAAAAAAATTTAGGAGGAAATTATTCCAGAAAAAGATGAGGATTATGAACTCAATGAGAAAGAAGAAACCAATGACAACTCAGAGGATGATGACTGTGCGATCGATACTCAAGAAATTGAGGAAGTGTCAAAAGAAAATTCTATGGAAATTACAATGAATTGGACTGAGCTGGAAGACATTGTTAATATAGCTTGCAATTCCCCTCCCCATTATGGAAATGAACCTAGTGACAATGTCCACCCTTCCCCTGTTCATAGTGTGAAAAGTCTCCCCTCTAGCCTCTAGGCTTAATTTGATTATTTATAGAGCAAACTTAATACTCTTTAAGTTTCTCTCTTGTTATATGAAAATTCCAAGAGTGATTGTAAAAATGCTATTCATACCATCTGCAAGGTGATGGATGAGATAATGAATAAAGGCTTGTTTGGTGTGGTCACATGAAGGAGAAGAATGAAGAGCACTGCGAGGAAACAACATGAAGATCCTATCAAAGAAGAGGAGAACACCGAGGAGGACACTGAAGACTGGCTTTCCTCTCTCAAAAGTATGTTCAAGGATTGGGACATGATTTTTTTATGATAACTAGATCTGTTATGTTGTTAGTTTTTTCTTAGTCTACTAGTTTTTGTTCTATGGTTGTTTTGAACTCATGATGGATCGTGTGGTCTTCACAACATGCCTATTGTTTGATAAACATTATAAACTCTGCGATGGAGTTTTCTATTAGTTAGTATAGTACTGATAGTATTAGTTCTTTAAACTCGACTGCTAAAGTTAATTTTGACTTTGTTAAAGTCAGTAGTAGTAGAAGAAACTCTCTAAAATTGTTTTTTGGTGTTTTTGATTAATTTTGTGGGTGAGGGTGTTCTACTTGCTCTCGACTATCATGGCCTTAAGTAGGATTTCCTTTGCTGCTTCCTAGCGTGTTGCTGTTATGGGATCAGGGCCTTTTCCCTTGCTTACTTAATAGAAAGTATAAGGTAAATGGGCATGCTAAATTTGAAGGCCATCATAGGCTTTTTGGTTTACAAAACACTTATTAAATTTCAAATCTTCTAAAACCCGTTCGTCTTTCTCCAATACCATCCGTGCTTTTCGGGAATTGCACTCCCCTGATCAAACACGAGACCAAACCCGACACCGTATTTGAAATGAGCCAAATTTTTACCAAACCCTGATGCGGTGTTTGAAACTTGCAGGTCACAGGTCACAGAGACATTGGGCCACTGCCACCAGGTACGGACAGATTGAGGGCCTATGTGGCCGTGGAGGACAAAAACCATGTTGTAGAGGGAGGATCCTACGCATGACGGAGGGATAGTGATGTCTACCATTCTGTGGTTCTTCAAAGCCTGAGCCGAGATGCTGCCTCTTCTTGGGCAGGCCGTGCCTGTACAATAGAACGTCGATTCTTTGCACGACGTCTATGACCCTGGAACAAACCGTGGTCCACTGAAAAACACGAGCAGACGCTTTCGTTAATACCTACACACAAACCCTTCCAGCTCGTATGTTATTGGATTCAAAATGTCTCTATACAACTCTGATACAATGAAGAAAATAATAAGATGAGATAAAATGAAGCACAATAACATTGAGAGTCAAATTTGACCATTGATTCATTAGAGAAGCAAATTACATATAGATGTGAAAGTGCAACCAAGTTCAATCATGAAAGGAGGAAAGAACTAGAGTGGTGACAAAACCACCCAAGAAAATAGGATGATGTGTGAAAATGAAATTGACACATCTCTAGTAGACTCATTAATGATGACGAATTGCATCAACAAGTGTCATACATGTATGCACGACTAATTAGGCTTAATAGCCTAAATGTAATTAAATAAATACACTAATAGTAGAAAAAATATATTTTAAATTTTAATTTATATAATAAAATAAATTTTACTCTCTCTCTCTCTCTCTCTCTCTCTCTCTCTCTCTTTGATTTAACAATTTTTCTTGTCATGATGCATAGTTGATCTAAAGTTATCTTTTCTCCAAAAGCACAAACAACTTCATTTATAAATAGCCTACTAATTTACACCATATATCGCACAAATGTAGGTAAAATATAGACAAGATTTTTCCTTCATTCACCTTCCAAAACTCTTCAATCTATCTATTGCACAACAAAGTATAATTATAAATTTTAATTCTGTTAACTTATATAAAATTAAATAATTTCCAGTTTTTTTTTAATTTTAACTCACCTATATTTCCTAGGTTTAAGTTACAAATACATTCTATAAAAAAACTAAAGACAATATAAAACACGTCACTCATCTTAAGAACAACTTATTTCTGTTTTTAACTTCAAACCAATTGGAAAGGAACACTAACATATAGGGCCCTAAAGTGACTCATGGCGGCGGGTAGGAGCAGAGGAGCGACTAGGGTTTCAAATGGCGACGGATGCTCTGAAGGCACCATGGCGGCTGCTGAGGAAGATGACGATGCAGATGGGGACAGGGATCCAGGGTGGGCTGTGCGGTAGCTATTCTGCGCGGGGCACTTGCAGATCTGCCCCTTTGGTTTTTTCTTGTGGCCTCTGCACTTTGTTTTCCCGCGTTTGGCGGAAGAGATCCTTTCCTGGGCGGCTGGCAAGGCTGGTGTGGTGGTGGGTTGTTCCCCACCTAGTGTTTCTGGGGAGTTTATTCGCTCCCATTTCTTCTTGCCTATCTTTGTTTGGGTCTCTGTTTCTCAGGCCAGGTTTCTCCTTGTGCCCTGTGTTGTTGGCCGAAGGTGCTTTGCTGAGGGTTTTGGTGGTGTGGGCTCTTGGGCCACAAGTCTTTGTTTTGGGGCTTTCTGGCTATGACCTCTTAGCCTTGTCTTTTGGTGCTGCTCGTATGCTTTCTTGTTTTACTTTGTGGAGCAGAGTATGCTGGTGGGGAGCTTCCCTAAGCTATTTTTAGCCCGGGTTTCTAGGATTTCCGTTGCTAGTTGTTTATGCTCCCTATCCCTCGTGGAATCGTATGGAGGTGGAGAGCTTTTATGTGTCCCTGGTTAAGGTTTGGCCTGAACTTCATCCTTCCTTCTCTTCTTCTTTACCTATAGAGGTGGTGGCTGCTTCTGTTGAGGTGAAGACTAGCTGTGCGGAAAAGACAGAGGGTTGTTGGTTGGGGTCTCTCCTTTATCTTGGTTACTTGACTTGGGGGTTTTGTAGCAGGTGGCCCATCCTTTTTGTTCTTGAGATCTCCATTAACCCTATTGAGGTGGATGATGCTCCTATTGAGGTGGAGTGGGTTTCTCATGGCGAAGTCTGGGCCGACAGATGGACAGTCTCTTTTGTGGGAAGATAAGAGTTTTGTAAGGTTTGTCTTTCCTCTTCTTCTCTCATTGTCTCTTCTATGGAGTTCGCCTCTAGAAGGCATTTTTTTGTTTTAGGGACTAGGTCAAAACCCTTTCTGTTTATGCCAGAGATCCTTAAATGTATATCATCCATTTTGGCTATCCTTCTTATGGCTTTATATCTTGGTGAGGGAAGCCAACTCCCTCCCCTGTTTTGGATTAATTTATAGTCCTCAGGCCCTGTTCTTGATAGCGTGTCTGTCTTTTCCAGAATGTTGTCTAGCTATTGTTTTTGTGCTGCTGGTTTTCAATTTTATTTTAGCTTTATGCAGCTGCTCGTCTAAGTGGGGTTTCAGATCCTCCTCAAAATCTGAATGTACATGGTTCAGGGGCCCCTTCAAAACCTGGTACCGCGGCTCTGTGGTGGTCTATTTCATCTGATTGGCTCTGTCCTTTCTGTCTGGGATTTATTTATGATCTTTCACTCTGTTCTGGGTTTCAGGCACCCTTTAAAACCTGTTTTACTTAATCAAAAACTTATTTCCATTTTAAATCATGAAAAAACTATTTCGACGGAAAAAAGTTCCAATGCAAATTTCAATCACCCGTTTGGGGGCTGGAATTAGACTGGAATTAGCATTATCTAATTCCAGATAAAGCCAAATTCCATGTTTGCATCCATGAATAAAAATGGAATTGGAATTACAAAATTCTGATTTTCCCCAAAATGGGCATATCAATCTTCCACCTAAATAGGTGGAATTGGAATTTCGAATTCCAATACCAATTTTTACAAAAGCAACTTTAAAATCTTGTCAGATCTGTGACATGATAGATGTCTAATTGTGTGTATGTCTGTATATGTGCTACAGGACAATTGGGACAACACTTTGTCTCAGATTTTAAAGGTACATAGTGATTTCCTATCCTACTTTGGAATAACCTTGTAAATATCACCTTTTTGACATTTTTTTGTCAAAAACAAGGGGGAAATATCATTATATTGTAATAAAGGGGAAATATTATTGAGGAAACACATGTACAGAGGAATAATGTAGAAAATATACTTTACAAAAACAATTTTTGAAAAACGCAAAACAGAGTCAGTTGGACCCGAGCAATAGAAGCAGTGTCAATACCTGAGCAGACAGTAAAGGGGAGTTTTGACATATCAGATACAAAATTCAATGATAAGTGTTTTTGTCACTCATGCCAAAGGGGGAGATTGTAGACCTTATGGCAAGACATATTGTCAATTAGTGTCAAAACACATAGTCATCTAGTGTCGACTGAGCCAACTAGCATTATGCAAAGTCCTGAGTGATCAGCATTGCCCGAGCGATTTGTAGCATCACCCGAGTGACAATTTATCACCCGATTAGACTTTCGGACCTGAGTGATAGTTTGAAGCTGACCATGCATATATTGTTAAATATCATTTTATTTATTGCAAGCCGACTTGTAGAGTTATTTGTTTGGATAAGATATATATGTAAGATAGTTTGTTTTATCCAAAGTGAAACAATGTATGCTTAATATTTATGAAATGTATGCATATGTATAAGACATGTGAATGACAATTTGGTTAAAGAGAAGAAGTATTCAGGACAACAGAGTCTCATCTATCACATTCAGGTGATCAATTATATTCAGAAGGATCTTATTCAACACTCATAGTTGCATAGAGAAGATCATCAACTAGTTCATTCTCATAGGTGGATCAGCAAAATCCTTTAACAAGGTGGACCTAACAGTCCTTTCTCTAAATCTCTTAACAGAGTTGCATTGCTTATTGTATCGTACAAAATCCTTTAAGAAGGTGGACCTAACAGTCCTTTCTATGCTCCTAACAGGGCAGACCATCAAAAGTGGTCATTGTAAGCTCTAATAGGCTAAATTTATACGGCAGTACTAAATCTTGTGGGTATCATCCCCACCCCAGTTTTACTTTCTTTTGGAAGGTTTCTCAGTAACCAAATATTGTGTTATGTGTTGTGTATGATTCTTTACTTTCAAGTTATATGCATGCAAACAAATAAGTTAATCTAACTGAGGATTAAAAGGATTAAGTTTTATTGGTTCCTGATTCACCCCCCTCTTAGTCACTGGGCACATCATATATTTTCAACAGTATATATATATACACAAATGTGTGTATTTGTGTGTATGTGTATATATACGTGCACATGTGCGTATACATGTATGTATATACACATATATATATGTATATATACACACACACATATGTGTGTGTGTGTATACACATGTGTATAGACATGCATATGTATATATGTGTGTATATATGCACACACACATGTATATTTATACACAACTATCTATGTATATATACACACATATGTGTGTATATGTGTATATATGTAAATATGTATATATACACAAATATGTGTATATGTGTGTATGTGTGTGTAGACTTTACACATGTATGTATATATACACACATGTATATACATGTATTGTGTATATAAAAACACATGTATGTATATGTGTATATATACACACACATACACACCGTATTCAAAAAAATTAAAAAATAAACAATTAAAATTATTTATGCATCTTCTCAGTCATCTTCCGGGTGAACTAAATGGGTCCAACCCATATTCTGGAAATCATTTCTAGAATATGTATCTTCCATAATTGACCATATCCACCATTTGGTATTCCAGCACCCAAACAAACCCTCAAATATAAAACTAAGACATCATGAAAGCTAGAATATGCGTTGTTTACAACCCGAGGCTCTCAAAATGTTAAACCCAATCCTGATTTTAAATCCAAAATAAGTGTAGTTTACAACCTGACAACTTCAATATGTCAAAACCATTCTGGATTTTCTATTTTTATTTAGTTATTGGTTTGATGATTGATCATCATAGCTCATGAAACTCATGCCATCTTTATACATAGCTCTTAATATGTGCGGCAATCTACATGAATTTTAAGTATGCCAGTTGTATCGATCGATCATATTGTCTTCTTTCCGCAACATTATCGAAAAATCAATATCGAAAGCTCAGACGCAACTGGCAAGAAACTAATTGCCTCTTTAATCCATCTATATTCTTCCCTGAAGTTTCCTAACCCGTCCAAACACACCGATGTTCGCCAAGAGCGCACAGTTATAAAACTTTATTCAAGGCATTTGAATCCTCCTTACGTTCTACTTTCTTTAGTTTTCTTGCATTTTTTTTGTAAAGACTGAAAAACTCACAAAGAATGCCACATAAGCTTTTAACATAATAAGTCAAAAGTCGATAAAGTCGAAAGACCAAGTCGACATCCCAGTCAATAAATTTCAAAATTTACACCAATGAAGTTCATACAAATGACTATCTTGTCGAAGTAAAATGAATCACAAGATATAATACATACAATTTCATGCCGACCAACTTGTCGGATATAGGAATCAAATATACAAATTACATTGATACAACAAAATTATTACATCCAGAAGTGTCGACCAGCTTGTCGATCACTAGATAAAGTACAACATGAAAATAGAGAAAGAAGAGAATAAATTAACACTGGAAGTATCAACTCATCGGTTTCTGTCTCCTGAGCCTCGGACTGAGTCCCTTATGCTTCCTCGAGAATAGAGGTGGGGTCCAGGTGCTATTACCGCCCAACCGTGGAGTGGTCAGCTCTGGAAGTGATGAGCTTCCCCGGGGTTCTTCCTGACACGAAGAACACCCCGTCCCTACACGAGAGGCCTAGCTTCTCACCACTGGCAGATTCGGATGGTCTTAGTGCAGCCGTGTAACTTAACCTACAAGCACATATGCCTACAGTAGGTTCTATACAATGGATGTAGCAAGGGGTAAAGTTAACGAAGCATAATCAATAAGAACTTATGCAATTTTCTACTTTGGCCAAAGTATTTTATACCAGATTTGAATTGGCAAGCAAAACAAACTTTTACCCTCCTTTGATCTCTACATTTGGCACAACTTCCATTCTAGTTGATACATTCCCGATTTCTCATAAATCAGAAAATAACAGCACCACAGAAAACTAATTCAATTAAAATATATCAATCATAGAAAGATATCCATTTAGTTCTACAAAACTATATCACTGTTAAAAAGATTCACACAGTTGGCTCTGTTTTACTGTATGGTTTTCCAGTTTAACAATATAAAAAAAAATTCTTAATTCATTCTGTACGAAAGTTTGTGGAAAAAGTCAAGCACCGGCAATATTTTGTTCCTACTTGCCTTCAAAACCTTTGGATTTCAGCCTCAAAAACATTACTTTAGTAAATCTGGAACGCGGATTTGAAAGCAGGGCAAATGAAATGGAAAATCTAGAATCCTTACCAATCCATAGAAGGCAACGCCCGCCAATCAACTCGATAATTATTGAAAAAAAAAAAAAAAAAGGTGACTTGATACTTTTAGATCCAGTATGGCTTTCAGCCACAAATCTATATAGCCGAACTCAAATTCTTCGACAATATTGTTCCTATATTGTCCTCCTCTGCTCAATTTTACAAAAATTTATAGCTTAACAAACAATTAAATTGTATTGCTCCATGACTATCTGCCAGGGTAAAATTTACAGATTCTCGTCGCAATTCCATCGATTCTCTTGTATTTAAGCTCTACTACTTGAAAAAAAACCCTCCCATGTAAGATTTTATGGATGCTAAACCAAAAATCATTAGCTTCAATAAGATTTAACGGTTCTAAAGTCCTTTGTTAAAATTTACAGATATATCATCAGAAAGGCTAGATTTAACCAACGTTGTAACAGACAAACATCGGGAATATAATTTCACAGGAAACTGTCATTTAACCGCTTTAAAAAAAAATTCAGTAAACCGTATCTACTCTATTTGTAGCTGAAATGGCGAGGAGTAAGCATGAAAAAGCTTCATTCAACAACAACAGTTTCAGGGCGTAGTTCTGAAATTCTGAATTCTGAATTAAATTCAACATATATTTCATCAAAAAAATACCCTTCAGCCACCGTAGTATAATGACCCTGTATAATGACCCTGTCCATTAGCTATTTAAGCCATTGCATAGCAAGTACATCGAAGCAGTTCACAGGAAGTAGACACAACCAGATTTGGATCAATTTTCAATGGTATCAACATCTATTCTTCATAAGGTAAAATATTTTCCTATGACATGCATATACGCAGTAATAACTTGAAGACTTAGTAAAAGAAACCATAATTACTACCCAAGTCACTAACAGAGATACATAGCTCTATAGAGAAATCTAGTAGAGTGGTTTCAATTGGAACTCTTATTAACAACATATTTTCAAATGCTATTCAACAACCTGAAGTTTTGCGGATTGGAAAAGAAAATTTCGAAAGCAAGGAATTAAACAAAGGTTCTTGCGAAGCATTAACGGAGTGATTAGTTCTTCTATAGCACGCAGAAATGTTTTCCTCCTATTTCATGCCAGAAATACTCAGGGTGATGAAATGAATCAGAGTATTTAAATCATAGAAGAGGAACCTGGTTTTAAATGGTGTCTGCACTCTTTCTTTGCCTGCTGCTTTCTCCAAGCTATTTCCTCAAGTCAGTCTCACCGCC
>MU224637.1:2321417-2366868 GCA_018584345.1 Thuja plicata | reverse complement strand
ATCCTTCGGCCTAGGTACAAGTGTCCAAGTTTTGTTCTTCTCAATTTGTTCAATTTCCTCATTCATTGCTTGTATCCAATCTTCATTATCTAAAGCATCTTTCACTGTTTTGGGCTCAAATTCACATCACAGACATGTGCCATTTTTCAACTTACTTCGTGTCATATTAGTAGAATCCTTTGATCCAATAATTTGATCAGAATTGTGATTTCTCCTCACATATTTTTCTAGAGTAGGCTCAGTCCTTGCTTTAGGTTCATTGTCTATATTCAGTTCTGGTTGATTCTGTGACTCGACATCTCCATCAGATAGCTTGGCATTCACTTCCAGTTGCTCGACAACTCCATTTTGTGACTCAGCAGGTGCATGTTGTTTCTCAGTAGTAGTCTTAGGTAGTGAATTAGAATCTTCCTCATCCATATATACGAATGATCTATAGTTTTCAGGCTCTTGTGTACTTTCTGCTTCATTTCTTTCTGCAAACTCATCAATTCTTACATTTGCACTTTCAACAATTTTGTTAGTATTAGAATTCAAACATTTGTATGCTTTACTTTTCATTGAGTAACCAAGGAATATTCCTTTTTCACCTTTAGCATCTAGTTTTCCATTTCTATTGTCCTTCAGTATAAAACATTTGCTTCCAAATACTTTAAAATACTTTACACTAGGTGCATAACCATACCAAAGTTCATAAGGTGTAGCATTTGTACCTTTCTTGACTTGAACTCTATTTAGTGTATAGACTACAGTACTTACAGCTTCTTTCTAATATTTCTGTGCAACATTTTTCTCCATCGTTAGTGTTCTAGCACAGTCCATGATAGATTTGTTCCTTCGTTCAGCAATACCATTTTGTGGAGGAGTCCTGGGTGAGGACATTTGTCTTTTTATGCATCGGTCATTGCAGATCCTGTTAAACTCATTAGAAATAAACTCTCCACCTCTGTCAGATCTTAAGCATTTCAAATTTTTTCCTATTTCCTTTTCAACTTTAGCTAAGTACCATTTAAATAACTCGAATGCATCAGATTTTTCCTTGAGAAACATTACAGTCATCATCCTTGAATAATCATCAAAAAATAGAATAAAGTATATAGCACCACAATAGCTTCTTTCTCCAATGGGACCACAGAGATCAGTATGGACCAATTCCAGAATTTCCTCTGATATATGTGTTTTACTCTTGAAACTTGGCTTAGTCATATTTCCTAGTTGACATTGTTTACACATAACATTCTCAGGTTTCTTTAACTTAGGTAGCCCTCTAACCTTTTTCAATTTACTTATGCTTTCCAAGTTATCAAAATTCACATGACACAACCTCTTACGCCATAACCAAACATCATTGTATTGTGCAAACAAACATGTTTCTTCAGACAAATCCAGGTAAAATAAATTACCTTTAGTCTGATCACCACTTCCAACAAGTTCTCTAGTAGAATCATAGATCTTAGCTTTTCTGTGATGGAATTCAACTTTGTAACTAGAAGTGTTCAGCTGTGCAACACTCAGCAAATTATTTTTAAGATCATCAACCCAATACACATCATCACATCTAATTTTGTCAGTTAGGTTAATCAATCCTTTACCTTTGATAAGACATGGTGCATCATTACCAAATTTTACATATCCTCCTTTACATTGGTTTAGGGTTTCAAAATTATCTTTGTCACCAGTCATATGATGGAAACAACCATTGTCAATGATCCAACAATCATTTTGGCTCATATAAGGGATTAGTGTAGTTTTCTCATCATCATCAGAATCTTCTTTCATTGCAACATAAACAACTTCTATATCATTGTCATCAAAATTATCAGTCTCATTGTCAGAAGTTTCTTCAGCAATATAACAAGATTTCTTACCTTTGTCTTTGTAGTCTTTATATTTCCTGAAGTCTCGGTCATCCTTTCTGTCTTTGTATTCTTTGTATTTGTTGTCCCTTCTTTCATCTTTTTCATTCTTATCAGGACATCTAGCAGCTATATGACCAACTTTATTACATGAAAAAATAATAATAGGAAGTTTACCTCTATATTTTCCTTTTCCTCTGGATAGTCTTTTTGCCATGAGTGCTTCAAGTTATTCAAGATCATCATCAGAAGTGTCACTGTCACTGTTTACATGTTTCTTTCCTTTCTAAGATTTATTCAGAACTAGCTGTGATCTAAAAGTAGAATCAATCCCTTGTGGATTATAGTTATCATAATTTGACATTTCAAATGCAGTGAGTCTGCCTATTAGATTTTGCAGATTCAGATTATTGTTAGGAGTACATCTCAATTCTTGAATTGCAGAAACTCTAATGGCATATACAGGAAGTAAAGTTCTCAGTACCTTTCTCATAATGGTGTTCTCATCAATTGTTCCATTAGCTCCTCTAATGGAATTTACAACTTCTATAACTCTACCATAGTACTAATTAACATTTTCATCTTCTTGCATTTTCATCTCATCAAACTTACCTCTTAGACTTTCTGATTTAGCTCTCAGCACATTTGTGTCTCCACCATAGACAGTTGCAAGTTTGTTCCACATCTGCTTTGCATTTGTGCAACTCTTTATATCATCAAACTCTGAATAGCTCAATAAGGAGGCAATCTCCAATATTGCCTGATTGTGCTCTTGCTTTTCTTTTAGTTGAGCAGCTGTAATAGGAGTAGAGGGTGATACATAGTCATTTTCAATAAGTCACTTAGCATCATCTCCAATACCAGCCAAATGTAGTTTCATCAAACTATGCCATGCATGGAAGTTATCTTTGTTCAGCTTAGGAACCTCCTTCTTATACATCTTGATCTTTTCGCTCCAAGTACCTTCAAACTATTTTCAGGAGACCAAAGCTCTAATACCAATTGTTAGAATGAATTTAGAATAACTAAGAGGGGAGGGGCGAATCAGTTATCCTCAGGTCTAGATGTAGCAAATAAAAAACTTTCTATATTTTAGATCTACTCGGCAGCAGTAGCATAAGTCAACAACTTTAATCATGCAGTTTACTGTCAATTGAAATTAGCTTGTAGAAACATAATAGTAAAACAAACCATAAGTATTCATACAAGTTGACATAAGTATTTAACGTGGAAACCCAATATGGAAAAAACCACCAGTAACATGCTACCAAGTTTTCACTCTTCTGAAGTGAGCTCTATGAGGAGCCAACACTATTAAAGGTTACAATAACACACTGCTAGGTGTGACCTGGTTGAAGGATTTAATCACCTTGTCAGGAGTGGCCTTGTTAGAAGACTTAGAACATTCCACCTGAATGTCACCTTGTTAGCGGATTTATACAAATGACTATTAGGTCAACCTTGTTAAAGGATTTAACTGATACAATGGTTATAAAGTAATCAACAGTTATGATTTGATACATACAACTTACTTTGCAAATTCAGATCCAATTACAACTCTGATGTTAACTTACTGGATAGCTTGCATTGTCATTTCAACCTTCTAATCTGCTTGGAAATCTATCAAGCAATCACACATGCAACTCTCTTCTTCTGTATTCAGCCTTCTCTGCTAGATTATGCCAAACAGTAAATCAACTATGCAAACCTCTTGCATACACATCCACACTTCACATCCATCAGCACACTTCAACATACTAAATGAATAACCCCTTGAGGTTATCATATACCTCTCTGTCTAGGTCAGATAAATCTTTTGCAGCTTAAACAAGATCGTAGATCTTAGGTTAGGTCAGATCCAACGGATCATCCCATCTTTGAATTACATTTACTTCTCCAAAGTAGTCTCTAATTAAATCTTGAAACCATGCATTAATTACGGTTACCTATACATTAAATGACGTGGATCAATATTTAATTAACATTACATATCCCAATAAAATTAACTAAGTCGGCCAGAGATCTCAAATCACATCATTAATCCAATTATTGTAAGTCGGCCAACATCATTGTTTTCACTCAGAAATTTCATTGGTGCTCGGCATTGAACAACTTTGCTCGTCACAAACAACTTTACTCGGCACAAGCAACTTTGCTCGACATTGAACAACTTTCTTCGGCACAAGCCAAACTTGCTTGGCACAGAACAATAAGAAAAACTATCTTCAAAAGATAAACAACTAATTGCTTTGCCAGAGTGCTAACTAATCAAGTACCATTTTATTTGCCTTAACTCAACCATTCACTTGGTCTTCTTATTAAATCTTCATCATCAACAATAGATATGGTACTCAAACAGATAACAATAGTCTCACCAGTCAAGGTTTGACAGCAATGACAAAATAACAATTGCTTGCATTGTCACTTTCCAACATTAATATGTATGAAGTCGTGAAACTTTAAGAATGAAATCAGATCTGAAAATTATTAGAGCTCCCACTTAGTCAATTAATGTAATGTTTCATTTTATTTAATATAAATCCCTATTTATTTTGTTTTTTGTTACCCCGATTTTCTTCATCTGGTATTTGAGTACGGAGATGAGGCTAGAGATGAAGGTGCATTAAGATGCCACTGCCTACAAGGGAAAAAAAATTGATGCAGGAAGCTTCTATAGTTGATGAAGAGGCCTTTGATAGAGGGAAACGAATTCAATGTCTAGTGAGATTGAATCAGACATCATTTGAGAAAGCTAAGTTGAAAGATTTGGAGGAACCCTGTAAGTCGAAGAAAGGTTCCTGTACACAAAAAAAATTGGTCAATGCAAGTAGAAATCGTGAGAAAAGTTATTTGAAAGGCAAAAAAAAGAATTAAGGTGTTTTTGATGTTTTAGATTGATTTGGAGGAATGAACGGAAGAAGAAAGGAAAAAAGCTTTGAAGACCGGACAGTAATGAGTTGTTGAAAAGGAAGAATCATTGGTCTGAAATTCAGAGTGAAAAAGAGGTTGCAGAACAATGGAAGCTGCAAAATCGTGGTAGAGAAGGTTGAAAGAAGATACCTATTCCCTGTTTGTGCTTATTAGAAATTGGAGTTCTGAATTAATATTGATCGTCTCCTAAGTGCCAAGCAAGAATATTCCAAGTTTATCAAATAGAACATTGTCAAAGAAGATTAAGGTTTAGAAATAATAGGGTAGGCATGTAGACAAATGTTTAATTGTTGTATTTGTGATCTTAGGAGAGTTTGTGGCTTGAAAAGACTTAAAATATTAAAATCTGTTAGTTTGTATTAAGTAGTTCAGTGGTCGAAGGAAAGAATAAGCCCCTAAGAATGCATAAAGAAAGAGACCAAAGAAGTCGTTGAAAGCAGAAAATCACTAAACAATGAAGTGGTCACAGAGTTTAATCAAGTCACAAAAGATTGAGGTCGTGGCATTTGAATGGAAGCTCATTTATGTTGATGGTGTGTAGTTTTTTAATAGATGCGCTCAGCAAGGATTCACATAATAGAAAGAGAGTATCGAAAGGAAGCATCTGTTTAAGATTAAAGAGAGTATCGAAAGGAAAGGCATCATGGACAAAGAAGGAAGAAAATTCCAAAGTGTACAGCCGCAGCTGTTGGAAGAAAGCTTTGTTGCTTTTACAATAATCTTTATTTGAAGTGTTTAAAGATTGTCACAGCTGTAAATTGATAAAGTTGTAGTATGTTTTATTTTCTCACCACTGTCAGTCTTATGTTTATCCTATAAATTATGAAAATGTAGAAAGTTTGAGGAGGTTGCACGGATAACTCTCTAAGTTGAGAGAATGAAAGCCTATATAGAATAGTTTATATAAAGTCTGGAGAACAAACTGAGAAGGAGTAATTGATAAAAGAAATCAGAAGATTAAGATTATTGGAGCTGTCAAAAGTCAAGTGAAGCTCTCACTGAGAAAGAACTACCATTCTAAAGCGCCCCCGCCCCCCCAAATGAGAGTTGTTTTGGATTCAGGTTGGGAGGATCGATACCCCGATTCAGGTCCCACAGAGCCTACAAAAGATAGGATCCTTAAGCCCCATTTGTTTGGGGGTGGAATTGGAATTTGATGCCCAAAACCAGGTTTTGGGTTCAAATCCGCCGTTTGGTGCATTAAAACAATAACCTGAATATAGTTTCCATCTTCCAATTTCGGGCTAAAATGAGGGTTTGCATCTTCCACCCAAATAGGTGGAATACGATTTCAAAACTTGGTTTTATGTTTTTTTTAATCCCATTTTATAATTTCGTCAAGTCCGTGGGTTTTGTGTGAATTGGGGATTGGGATCGATCCTTTTATTTCCTTCAATCACTCTATCCTCTTACAGTCTCCAAAGCTATTAAGGCAGAGCAACTCTAATTCTAATTTTGAACTTGGCAACCAAACGCAGAAGATGGATTGACTCATTCATCTTCCGAGTCAGCCAAACGGTCCAAACTATATCCGGAAGATGCAAAACTGGAATTTCAAAACCCTATTTTGAGATAATCAAGTTTTGAGTCCAATTCCAATTCCCCAAACAAACGGGGCCTAAGCATAGTGTGATTCGACTATGGGAGGTGTTGAGAAATGTTTGGAATTTTAAATAAAATCTGATTTCTTCCTGAGCTTCTAACGCACACTTACCTATCAAGAGCTTCTAGAAGTGAAGAGAAGGGAATAAATATTGCCCAAATTTGTGGAGTTTCTTTGGAGAATGAAATTCCTAGTTGGCTCCTGACATTGTAGAGAAAGTGGAGCCCCAACAGGCAAATGAATTTAATTCATTAGTGAGTTTGAATTTCAAATTTGTGCGGGGATTTTTTGGGACAACAAATGACAAAAAGGAAGAATGATTTTTAGATTTCATTAAGTGTGTATGCATCAATAAAAATGAATGTTTTTTGTTTATGCTCTGTGTGATTCAGAAAATTGGAGAATTTTATGACAATAGCAACTATGTGTTTTTCTTGTTGAGTAGTGATTACTCCAGGCATTTTGTAAGAGTTCTAAGAAGCTCTAGGTAGTTTGTATGTTCCCAACTGCTTGTTTGTGTAGATTTGTAGAAATTATTTTTAGAATTTAATAGAAAGAAAGAAAGAAAGCTTACATGTCTCCAAATGCTCATTTGTATTGTTTCTATCATTTTTATTCCACTGTGCATTCCCAGTGATTGGGAATATTAGAGTTTGCAATAGAATCGTTTTTAGATTATAGAGTGATTCTAGATTCTTTACAAGAAATACAAGGGTTTCACAAGTGAATCATGATGAACTAGCAATCAAACTGGCCAAAGATCATGGTTAGAGATTTCCAACATAATCATCATAATTCCTAAGTTCGATCTAGGAACTTGAAGATTTCAGATGCTGAAGTTTGAGTGAACGAAGTCCAAAAATGAAATTGGAATTGGTAGTTGCGATTGAGAATAATTATGGGAAATTTTAATCACAACTTCATTAATTGTGCTAGCTGACCTTGTCCTTCCTATATCTTTCATATATGTAGCCTATCTCTCAGCATTAAAGACTAAATGTGAAGCAGATCCTCATAAGGATTCAAATGGATCTCATTGTACCTCTCCACCATCAAATCTGAAGTCTCATATGCTTTATGTATAGTCACAATAACATTATTTTATGCTCTCTCTCTCTCTCTCTCTCTCTCTCTCTCTCTCTCTCTCATTCTTTAGGTTTTCTATATATTAGATGAATTTGTATTTTGTCTTCACTCTTCTTAAGGGTCCAACTCCACAGTGCTGTAAAAAGCTATGATTGTTTGGACTAAAAGAGGGGTAAAAATTTATTAATAGCCAAAAAGAATAATACAACAAAGAGCTCTAAAGAGCCATATCCTGAACAAAAAGTTGATCCAGCTTATGAAATAAATCAGGGGGAAGGAGCCTCTGGTTAACAATATTTTAGCCTTGCCCCTGCTCAGAAGCCCATTTAGCAAGGCAATCAACAACACCATTCCACTCACAGGGCATATATGTAAAAGTGATAGAGTCAAGAGACCTACATAACTAAAGAATTTTCTTAATAACCAAAGTCAGCTACCAACAGACATAAAAAAACTCTTGTCAATTAAGTAAATTCACAATAATTTGTGAATTGACTTCACAGATAATCCTACGCCAGCCACACAGACAAAAATGCTCCACATCCACTAGGATGGTGAGGGCCTCCATGAGATTGTTGGTATGAAGACCTATGTGAATAGAAAAAAGAAACTGGACATCCCCAAAACTGTTGTGTCCAACTCCCCCAATGCTAGCAGGACCAGGATTCCCGAAAAACCCGGTCACCCGAATGTAAGAATGTTTGTGAAACTGAATTAAATAATTTCCATAGGTACTCACCAAGGCCATAGCCTCCTTTGATAGCTAGTAACTGACATCCTGAGATGGTATAAAAATATTGAAGTAAACAAAGGTGTCATTTACCTGTCAAAAATTAGGGAAGCAGGCTTCCTATTGAATTTGTGGGAAATGGTCCCAAGCAGCATTCTGGCCGGGCCCGATCCCAAGGGTGCCCACTATAAATAAACCATGAATTCCTGGTCTTTGTTGTGCCAGTGTCCACAAGACATATGAAGTCATGTAGAACTTTGATGTTTTGCTGACATTATTCAGCTGAAAGTCTACATGTTTGGCAATAATTGTTGCAGATTCAATGTTTTGCCTGCTGGTGGTAATGTTGAATAATAAATAGTACATCCATGCCAAAAAATATTGGGCGTGTGAATCTCTGAAGACCCGGTATAAGAAGATGATCCCCGCTTCAAATCTTTTGAAATCTCTTGAAATCTTTCCTCAGAGTCTTCAACCATTGGTTGTTGAGATGTTGTCGGGCCGCTGGTTGGACTTTGGTAAACTCTTGCAGCGCTATGGCCTGGGAGACGAAAATAGAATTGGAGAATTGGGGGATTCCTAGTCACAAAGAAAATGTAGAAGCGTTAAGAGACACCAAGGGTGTTGGGTAGCCCGTCGGAAGAGTGGCAACAAGGATAACTGCCTGGATGGTAGTATTGTAATGCTTTGCTAGAGTTAGGATCAACTCTTGGGCTTGCACCAAGTAGGGAAAGCATGCGGCTTTGATGATTCCAGAGGTGGCTACGCTCTTCACCAAATGATCTCTGACAACATGTTGTTGGTACATGGTTTTGACAAGGCTCTGTAGTTCGACCCATGATCTGACCTTAGTGTCGGTGATTAATTGCAGTCCAAAATCCACCTTGGATCTGATGAGGGCACCATCCTTCAGATACTTGGAGGTAAGTGGGAGCTTCTCCAATTCTTTTTTGGCCCTAGATTTTGTGGCTGCTCTAGTTGAGGTAGTTGGAATTTCTGAACTTTCGGGAGGAGTAATCACGTCAAACATATTGGAACATTGAGTTGTTGATAACCTAAAAGACTGGACAACTGTCAATACAAGTAATAAAATAATTTTTTTTTTGGATTCTGGGGAATTTATCATTATTTTGCACCTGCCAAAAATATGTTAGCTTGCGTCAAATCCCAGAAATGAAAAACAATGGCTTACTTAGAATTTGATGAAGACTCGGGGGTTCTGGGGATTGTGGTCTACACGACAATGTGATGAAGGCTGTGGGATTATACAACACTCAAAGTCTGGAGAAACTAACCGTTATTGACATGACTGGGTAGTGAGCCATATTGGGCTGACATGGGTTGTCACATGGACATACAATAAATAGAGTAATGGAATTTACGGTGACAGATGTCTTGACATGAATGAAATGAATGCCACATGTGTGTGTTTTAAATGCTCATACATCGGGGAAATTAATCCTGCCATCAATGCTGAAATGACATAGGAGAGAGAAAACTTCCATCAATCGAATAAGCAAGGTGTCGAGTTCAAACCAGGTGGACACCAGGTGGGTGAGCTCAAAAAATAGAGTATACAATGACGTGGAGAGTGCAAAAATCTCACCTTAGGAAGGGTCAGACACAACAATGTATAAATGTATATATAGACCAAATTTAGACAGGAAGCTGAAGAACAACAAGATTTACAGGAAATGACCCTATCCTACAGACTATTTACAATTTACAGAGAAGTTACAACAAGTTACATAGAAGTTACAACAAGTAATAGAGAAATTAGAACAATTTACATAGAAGTTACGACTATCCACAGAATCTACAAGAGTTTACACTATTTATAGGGATTTACACTAATTATAAGATAATAGCACAAGGAAGGTGGACAACCTTCCTACAGGGCCATCCCGCCAAGAGGAGGTGATGACAAACTAGAAGACAAAAGCATGAAAAATGAAAACAAGACCAGAAAAGAAAGAACGAAACAAAACAAAACAAAACAGGAAGGGAGACGAAGGGCCTACCTCAAAACTAGGAAATGTGGGAGGAGGAGAATGGGAGGTTCTCTACAAACTAGAAAGATTCATGAACCACAAACACTGAAAACCTTGCAGGAAAGAAAAAAGCGCACATAAGCTCGAATACCAACTTCACTCCAAAGCAGTATTAAACTTATCAAAGCAAATCACATTTAGCACAAATTTTCTCTTAATCACTTAGGGTAATTTGCTCAGGTAATTTGTTTGCAAAAAATGTAAAAATGGCAAGTTAAACCCAATTTATACCCCTTTAGGGTAAAATGCACTCTTCCTTCCACAAGTCCTGAGAAAAGGCAAACCTCTGGACTCTGGGCCTAGGGATCCCATACAACCACACCCTCTAACAAAAGATGAAGTAGTGGCAGAGGATCTTGGAGTCTGGAATTCAGAATCTGGCTAGGACAAAGAATCAAAACACTCCAGGACCAGGTCCCGGAGAAGGAAAGACCAAAAAGAAAACACAAAAATGACCCTGCGGAGGCAAAGGCCGGAAGAAAAACCAAAGAAAAAAGAACAAGGCAAAAGCGAAAAAGGGGGGACCCACCATTTTTCTAACAAAAAGTAGGGATGGGTATGCAGGGCATAACAAATGGCAACTCGCTGGGAAGAATGCCTTAGCACATTTGAGAACCACAAAACCTCTAGTTAGCAAAATTGGAACTCATCTTTATCTGAAGCACGTCACTTGCAAAATTTCTATATCTTGCGTGATCCCCAGGATCCTTGAATTCTCTACTCTTAAATTTTCTTTCTTTTCTTTTTTAAATATGGGGAAGGAAGTACTTCTTTCACCATGAACCTTAAGCTTAGCTAATTTTTATGGTGTTACTTCTTTCACCTTGCCATCCAATTTTATTTATTGAATAGGAGAGACGTTTTGGACCTGGGATATTCTTTTGATTTTCAGACTTGGCCAATAACCAGTGCAACCGTTCTGCTCTCAAGGTCTATAGATTACTTGCTTCTTGGTTTTTATGTTAACTGATGTCAACACTATCGAGATATGAATATGACAAAGATTACCCATAACCTATTACCATGCATACAAAATAACTCTAGAGTGCGAACAAAATTCCACCATGCTAACAATAAATTTTGTATTAATGAGAATGCATAAGGCACCATTCTAGCGAATAGTTGTCATGCGAAGAATACCTATCCACAAGAAGAGGGCAATACGCCGGGAACCCATGAAAAAGAAAAACACACGGTGAAAAGAAAACCAAAGATAGAAAACAAAAAAAAACAAAGAAGGCCGACTATTTACAAGGACGACACTCCCAAGGAGTGTCAGGGAATATTTACAAGCGGGGACCATATATACATACAATACAATTTTGGGAAACTTACCTCCCATCTCATTCCAAGTAATGTTTGAGGAACTGCCCATTGACGAGCAACAAAATGGCTTCTCCGGTCATGGTGTTGAGGTGATAAGTGTCAGCCCCACAAGTCTCTAAGATTAGGTAGGGTCCGAGCCAGAGCCTTTGGAATTTAGTGTGCTTTCCTTTCTTCTCTCGGACCTTGTCCCATATAAGCACTAGATCTTAGATCTGAAAGGCTTTATACTGGGCTTTCCGGTTGAACCATCGCTTGATGACTGCTTGGTGATGTGCAAAATGTTCTAGTGTCACGTCTCTTTGTTTCTCCATTCTCACCAGGTTCAAAAGGTGAACCTCCACAATGTTATCCTAGGTGATGAATTCCTGCATGAACTATAAAACCAGGATTTGTAAGTTAATTGGGAACACAGGAGCTTGGCCGTAAACCAGGTGAAATAGAGAAGTCCATAAGGCTACTTTGATTCTGATCTGATCCACCCAAAGGGCGAACCTAATTTTCTGGTGCCAGTCTCAGGGATTGTTTTCTAGTAGATGTTTGATCACTTCCAGTAGATTCTTGTTTGTATATTGGGCAACACCATTACACTGGGAGTAATAGTTGCTGGGAAATTTCAGGGCGACCTTCCTCTGATAGGTCCTTTCTAATAGTTGTGTTAAAGAAAATTCCAGACCATTGTCACACATGATAGCGAAGGGCATTCCAAACCTTGTGACTATGTTTTCTTCCAAGAATTTGATAACTACATCTGCCATATTATTCTTGCAGGGGATTGCCTTAGACCATCGGGTGTAGTAATTGGTAGCAATCAAGATATACCAGTGGTTTGTGGATGAGTTTGGATTTATTTCCTCGATAAAATTGAACTCCCATTGGGAAAAAGGCCTAACTTCAAAGACCGGCTGTAGAGGCATTGCCAAGTTCCGCTCATGAGAAGTGGGAGTTTGATGAGTGTGGCATTTCCTCATGTGTGCGTGGACATCTTTGAAAATAGAGGGGCAATAGTATCCATCTCGGAGGATCTGATGGGCGGTGGTATAAGTTAAGCTATACCCAATTTCATGCTACCCGTGAAATTCTTCTATCATTTTGGCAGCTTGGTCTCTGTCGATGCATCGAAGGTAAATTCCCTCATAGTTCTTGCGGAAAAGTGTCCCATTCTTGATCATGAAATGTGCACTTTTCAATCACAACACACAACATTTTTTGGGAGGGAGCCCCTCCAGACATCGGTTGTTAAGTAACAGGTACACCAAATCGGTACCATGGATCTCGAGTGACAGATTTGACAGTGTACATTTTCCACTCAATGTTTGGGGTGGCCACTGCCAATAATTTACATAGCCCTTGGCCTCAGACTATCTTCATTGGCTACATTTCTAGATCGTATTCTTGGAGGATGACCATCCATTTCTCCCGTCGTTCACCCAGTTCAGTCTGTAGTAGCAGAGATTTGACAGCTTGGTCTGGAATGATAGCATGCACTTTTCTCTGGAGAATGTAATGCTAGAATTTCTTCATGGTGCAGACTAGAGAAAAGGCCTTCTTTTCCAATGGTGAATACCAGACTTTGGCTTTCTTGAAGGGAGATCTCATGAAAGCAATGGGTCTGTCTTCCTCTTGACCTTCTGGGTTAAAAGTATCATGGCAAAATGTAGCAAAGCAAAGGAATATATATGGAATGGGAGGGAATAGTCTGGATTAGCCAAGACCAGGGCCTCCACTATTGTTTGCTTGATATGGGTGAATGCCCAATTTTCTTTAGGACTCCACACAATTTTGGTATCTTTCTTCATCATGTCATTGAGTGGTTTGATGATCTCGGTGAATCCAGTGATGAACCGCTAGAGAAAATTTATCTTTCCAAAGAAAGATCTAATCTCTTTCTTGCTGCCGGGTGTTTACAGATTCAACAGTGCTTCTACTCTTTGAGGTTCAATGGATATCCCCTTCTAAGAGACAATATGCCCAAGAAGCTTCGCTTTAGTGACCTTGAATATGCACTTCTTGGGGTTGAGGGAGATGTCATACCAGCGACATCTCTTTCATATCTGATCGAGGTGGGCGGAATGATCATGCCTGTCCTGGGAAAAGACTGTTAAATCATCCATGTAGATGATTATGCAATTGTTAACCAAGCCTTTAAATGTGATGTCCATGGCCTTTTGAAATGTTTCCCCTATGTTAATCAGGCTAAAGGACATTCTTCGATATGCAAATGTTCCCCACTTGGTGGTGAACATCATTTTCATTCTATCCTCAAATTTAACCATAACTTGGTTATATCCGGAGTACCCATCCAGGAAGGACATCATCTGGGAACTATTCACAATCTGCAACACCTCATCCAATGACAAGAGAGGGTGATTGTCCTTCTTGGAGGCCTTGTTCAAATTATAGAAATCCACAAATAGGCAGATTTCACCACTTTTATTATGCATGGGGACAAGGTTGGCAACCCATGTTGTGTTCCAAATAGGAAAGATAATTTGGGCTGATAGTAGTTTCTGAACGTCTTGATGGATTAGAGGTTCGATCAATGGATTTAACGACCTCTATTTTTTCTGGAATGGTTTGGCATCTGATTTTAGGTGGATGGTGTGTGTCATGATAGAGGTATCATATGTCTTGAGATCCTCATACTCCTAGGCAATAATGTCAATGTATTCTCGGAGAATGGCGAGAATCTTCTCCTTCTCTTCCGGGGAGTAGGAGGTGCCAATGTGGATGAATTTTTCTTCATCAGGTATACCAATGTTTACTCTTTCAAGATTTCCTCCCTTAGAGGAGGATGATATCTTATCTCGGCCTTGGGAGTCTGAATCAAAGATTTGTTCAAGAGCTACCATCCCCTTAGAGATGGTGTTGGTGGGTAAGTCAATGATCCTGTCATCTTCTTCACCCTTCTCGGTATCATTGCGATCAATTTCTTCCATGATCTGGCTGTTGAAGAGGCCAATGTTGGCCATGAAGGCCAGAATGTGTTGGTCATCCTCAAAGACTTGGAAGTACGTTATGTTGTCCAGGATGTCTGTTGCAGAGTTGGGAGCCGACCATCAGCTCGAGGGTGCTGGTAGACATAGCAAGGGCATCCAGAACATAGTTATTTTTCTGGGGAATAAGTTCAATGCCAAAGGCATCAAATTATTCAATTAGGCTCTATTTTTGATTGTGGTATTTGACCAACCTTTTATTGTGACAAGTGTATTGGCTCTGGACCTGTTTCATAATCAGCTATGAATCACCCATTGCCCGGAGACGGGTGATCCCTTTTCTTAAACCAAACAGGAGTCCAAGGACCAAGGCCTCATACTTTGTGAAATTTTTGGTGCAGTTAAACTGTAATCTTTAAGATGTGAGGAAGGATTTCCCTCGCGGGATAATTAATTCCACCCTAGCCCCTCAACCTTGTTTGGATCGGGATCCGTCAAACTTTAGGATCCACAGCTCATTGTTAATTTTCTAGGACTGGGGGGAGGAGGTGGCTTTTGGATTGTATTTAGGGTTGGTGGATTTGGTAGATGATTCCCCTAGCTCTGATAATGTGCAGGTGAGGTTTTCTCCTAGAGAATATTTTATTTTAGGTTCCCAAATGAGGGGTGCTTCAAGCGCGCCCAAGGATGGATTACTTGGTCTTGGGAACCTGGCTTTGCATTTTCTCTCTTAGAGGTTGTTGATGTGGTGGGTAGTGGTGATAATGTAGGACTCACACTCCAATTCAAAGTGTTATTGGGAATGTACCCAACACCAAATGTTAGACAAGAGGGTGGCAGGAGTTTCCAGGCTACCTTGCAAGTCTACCTCACCTTGCAATTTTGTGTCCAGGTCTTGAATTCTCTAAAGGATTATAGGATCCTCTCCGAGGCAGGAATCACCAAGGATAAAGTCAAAAGTCATGATTTCCCATGGTCAATATACCCCGAGCAAGGACTCCGAGAATAAGACTTCATTTACCCTCCTGACTTTGGTAAGGGCCTGTTTCATTCTGGGCTCACTCTCTACTCAGATTTGATTCGATTTCCCCTCCCAGGGGAGCCACAAGTGGGAGAAGTCTGTTGAGAAGTACCCATTAAGGGAATTAGACCAATTTTGACTTAGTAATATCTCGTAGGATTCAAGGATGTCAACCATTTGGATGTCAATTGTATTGGTTATCCGGGGTTTTGGATGAGTTGAATCTAGGCCTTCTTCAGCTCACCAACCATTTTCATAGCAGTTTTTTCCAATTGGACTACTATACCTTTTGATGGAGTGGGTGTGAGTCTTAGCTTCTAGCAAATAGATAAGGGCATTACATTGCCTGAAGATCCAAATTCTACCAGACAGTTGTAAAGATTCTTCCCTTTAATGTTCAAGCCTAGTATGAAGGGAGGATCTTCTATGTTTTTATGGAAGACGGCCACATTAGCGTCATCAAAAGTGATAGTTTTTGGTGGGTGACTAACGACTTCTAGTTTTCCCAAGAGCTATAGAAGAGAATTCTTCTACTTGGGACAATTAAGAAAAACCTCCATCAAGGTCATGGAGGGGTGGTGTCCTCTAACGCCTTGGTAATATCAAACCACCCCTTTGGATGAGGTTGAATCCCCTCGGTCGAATCCCTGGGGTTGCTAGAGCCAAGTCCTTTTAGTGGGAGGGACTAATTATTTGTGTTTTCCTTGGGGGTGGTATTCTTAGGAGGCATTAACATGTATAATGGCCCTTTGATAGATTGACTCCAAGTGTTTTAGGGAGTCCGCGTGCTAGTAAAGGCATTGGCCTTAAAGGGCAGGATAGATTAATCAAAGAACCCCTGTAAATTGGGTTCTTCTTTGTCCTCTTCTTCTATGCAAAAGAAGATGGTCTCACACGTAAAAGTAACATGAGAGGGATTTTCTAAGGAAGATTTCAAAAGAGTAGGATCGACAGGTTGTTGTCTGTCTGACTAGGAGATCATGATGATCTTTTCTAGTGTGGCACAAGTCACCTCTGAATGAGAGCCAGTATCGTGGAATCTACACCAGTTGGTCAGGGGTGGAATTATATGAGCTACACAGAATGACTGGGTCTAGCACCTCCCTGAGTAGTGTTTTTATTTGGAGGAGGACCTCCAATGTTCGCTTTGTTATTCCATTACTGTTAATTGAGCCAAGGCTCGTTGTTGAAGTTTCTACCTCTGACATTGGTGTTTTGTTGGCTAGAGAAAAAATTCCCTCTCTAGGAATTGGAGTTGTGAGGTGTGAAAGGCCCCACCTTTAGTTGTCCCATGTCCATGGTTAATTAGGACACCAATCACTGGAGGGATTCGACCTCGGTGGATAACTGGGTAGTTGTGTCATAGTGTGACAATTATTATGGTGGATTCCTGGGGAAATTGATAGTATCTCTCAGAGTCGAGGGAAACAATCATGATCCGATTGTGGATCATTGGAAGAAAGGCACTCCGAAGGGTTGTGTCAAAGGTTGTTTCAATTTCTATGGCTAGTTCTAGGGAATGTATTCCAGACCTAGAATTATCTGGGCTTGCGATGAATAAACATACCGGGCCTATTGGTCTATTGGCGGTGGGCCCATGAAAATAATTGGGGCACCCATTTCCAGATTGGGGTTGTATCCCCCGATGTAAGGAGTTCCATCAGGTAACATGTTGAATGGTAGGCTCTGTCCAATTCCACCGAGAGCTTTTCTCAAACCGCAGGACAACTCCAGGGCCAAGTTGTAAACTTTTGCTAGAGTATCCCAGTCATTGGTGGCGGTGGTTCTCCAAAGGAGAGTGAAAAAAATGAGGTCCATGGGGTTAAAATAGGTTTGGATGGTGACATTAGTTGATGGGATGAAGGGACCCATGCACCGCTTCAAGCCATGTTGGAACTGATGGTTGAATGTGGCAAGAGGCTCATTCGGTTCCTTCCTGATGTAGATAAACTGGCTGTGGGACCATGCTAGGTCCACGTTAATGCACAAGACTACCATGAAGGCATCTTCCTTATCCTACTAACTGTTCATGGAGTTTGTGGGAAAGTGGTGGTACCAGTTTAACTCATTTTTTCCTAAGGACAGAGGAAAAATCTAGGTTATGATGTCTTGATGTTGTATCCGGTGTCTGTTCATGGCATCCTTATAGGCCTAGAGATGTTCTTCTACATTTCTGGGGCCCAAATGCTCATACTCTGGCTATATCTTCTCTGGATGTGGAGGAATATCATTAGTGGCCCCAGGAAATAGCCCCATTGGGGACCCGGTATTACCGAAGTAAGTAGCCATCGGGGGAGTTTGGTTTTTCTTGGTTGCATGTTATTCCTTGGGGTTGTCTGATGGATTTGGGTATTCTATTGTGTGGTAGATCCCCAAACAATATTAGGTGTCTTTCTGGCTTGTTGGGTCTTTTTATTTTGGGTGGGAGGCCTGAGTTCTACAAACTCTTCAGGATAAGGGGATGATCGGAGGATTCTTTCAAAATGTAAGGGTGAAAAAGACCCTATCCTGCAGAAAGTCTGGTTCCTAAAACTACTACTTGGGGAACACTCAGACAGTGTGAAATTGAGATATTCTAAGGGAGATGAGCTCATGCCCTCCTTCTAGCACCAGTTTCTATTGACGGGACTTTGTGACCGACTCTGCCAATAGAGGATAAGTTGTCACCAGGCACCAGGGTACCATCCAACTTTGCCTGGAAAGGTTTACCAAAGAGTGAATTCTCCTAGCCTTGAAGCGCCTGGTAGTCGGGTCTTAATGGTGCAGAGAGATAAGTTGGATGAGTGAATATAGTTTGAGGGGATAGCTAGTTTTTCCTCATCTTCTCAGGGATTTCAAGATGGATGGGGTTTCCTGCAAGCATTAGGACTTAAAAAAGAAATTGCAAAAGATAGACCAAAGTTAAGATATATTTTTACTTATAGTTGCACAGCATATGTTCAAACATCAACAATGCTCTAATATCACAAAACTTAACTAAATAACAAATACATACAGAACCAGTGATTCACATGTATTCAATAGCAAGAGGAGATAGATCATTAACTAAATGCAAGATACTAGTGTAAAGGACATGAGAAAACATACATCACAAAAGATACCGCTAACTTGGAGTTCAGAATATCAACAACATGATTGCCATAAAATACTCTTCCTTCTTCATTAACTCAAATGGTTCCAGCAATCACTAGCGAGTACAATCATGGCTCTAGGGGAGCATTCTAAGATACTGAGAAACAACTGAAAGTAAAACTATGAAAATGAAAATTCTATGCTTCTATTACTTGCTGGACTACAAAATCATTAATTTTTTCAACCCTTTTTATCGCGTCGAACTTCTTATTTATACACATAGTTTGACCTAAAACTATACACTCAACATATACAATACATTATCATGTGGCTGGTACTACTTGCACCACTTACAATCACCTTGAAATGAGTAGAGGTCTGACAAGATAGAAGAGGAAGGTAAGAGGAGAAATCTGGAATAATCTACATAGAGAAGAGTGCCAGGGTATTTATAGAAGAAATCCAATTGTCCCAGTATCTGAGGCTACATACCTCATAAATACAAATTGTGACTCCCTCTCTTTGATGTGCACCAAGTAATAAGTGTGGGAGCGACCCCTTGGGAGAATCACCTGTTAGATCCATCTCTTTTTCCTAATATACCTCATCTAGATCACCTACCTTTAGACCCTTATTAACTTCTTGATAATGATCAGTTGGTTCCAGGAAACCTGGACGGAGATCACTGTGAATGAATACAAATTTGGGACCCGTAATTCCAGAGTCCAAGAGCTTGCGCTCAAAGAATAAAACATTTACAAAATTCTGCCTTGTTGGCCAAAATCTCTTGAGACTGGAGAACTTTACTGTTCCTTTCTCTTTTTGAAGGCCCCCAAAATTTGGAGAATTCTTTCCTCATCTCCATCTTTGATGCAGTCCCAGCGATCGTTGATGACCCTAAATTATTCCTCAACATCATCGACCACCTCTTTGAATTCCGTGGCCACCTTCGCTATGTCGTGGGCCTAGAGCATCATCTTGGTTAGGCACGAAATCTTTCCTTTGTCAAAATCCCCAGAGGACCAGTACCATGACTCCATCAGCGCATCAAATTTACTTAATACAAAATATTTCAGAGCACATGTCCTGGTGGTGAAGGGATCAACTTATGAAACCCTTACAATGAATGCTGTATATAAATATAAGGAATACCAGACTACCAAGATTTTATCTATAAGGGTCATTACCAGTTGCTTGATCACCTCAATTTTGAGGCCAAGCATGGAGTGTTGGGCTCAGAGGAACCCAAAGTGTTCATCTCCCAAAATTCATGTTTCCATGATGGCTTCTTCTCCAAAGTCCTTTATTTCTTCTAATTCAGACCTCCACTCTACATATTTTTCAATTTTTGCCTCCCATTGGGAAATACCACCATTCACTTGGCCCAAGAGTCAACTGGCTGGATAGAGGTCCGGGAGTGTTACTGTCAGGAACTTCTTTATAGCCATGACCTGCTCGGTAACCCACCCATCCACAACATTTTCCTTCTTCTTCATGGCCTTGAGAGAATCAATATCACCCTGCGGGAGTGGTGTTACGAATGTGGAGGCTTCTAAATGGATTTCGGCCAGTGGCTGTGTTAGTGATGCAAGAGCATCTTTGGTCATTGGCAATCCTGCTCAACCAAAAAGAAGTTTACTTATGTTTTCTAGTTGTTTCCTGTGTCTCAGGTTCTAGCTTTACCAATGGATGTCAGTGACCACTTTTCTTGATGTGTTTTCTATTTTTGGCGATGCTTTTCCCAATGAGTTTTGGTGATGCCTTACCAATGGTTTTCTCTGTTTCTCGAATATGCTTTACTGATGGTTTGCTGATTTTTGATGATGCTTTCCCGAGATGTGTTTTCCTGACCTGGCCAACTTCTACATTTTATTTTCGTGGCTGAATTAATGTGGGGTCTCTCATTGGGATCTGTGTGGACCTAAATCTGGGTCTCACCTTTGTATTTGCGCGTTGACTTCTCTATTGGACTCTTGTATATATTCTTTTGTCTGTTCTTAGTTTTGTAGCAAGTCTTAGAGCAAGAAGGAAAATGTTAAGATATTAAAGATCTTAGATCTCTATGTAAGAAGATCATTTGTATTACATTATGATGTGTATGGACATAACCAAGAAGGCCTTATAGCCTTGCATGTAATGATTTTGATGATTTAATAGAAAGGATTCTGCATTTATCTTCTTTCACAGTGTTGTGGTAATTCCGCATTATTTCTGCCAGTTGAATAGTTTTAGGTGTAGCCCAGGCCCCATTTTATTTCTCCTTGCATCAAGTAGTATCAGATCAAGTTAATATCTGTGGTTCCTTCTTGTAAACTCTGAAGATATTTTTTGTAGGGTGGTAGGTTGAGATCTTACCTACAATTGCAAAGAGTTTCAAGATGGTTCATGGGAGAGGAAATGCTGATCAAGGTCTGGTTGATATGCTTAGATAGATGGCTTGAAGATTGGAAGTTGTTGAGATAGCCCAATGCAGAGGAAGACATATTGAAAATGTTAGTGATGATGAATTTTAAGAGGTTCAAGGTGAATCTGCACCTGCACCTGTGATGGATCAAGAAGAGGAAAGATTCCTAAGAGCTTTGACAAGATTGAAGTCCACACCTTAGTTTAATCCTCCTGAGTATAGTGGAAAGTTGGATTCTGATGAGATGATTGACTGGATAATTGAGATGGAAAAGTACTTTGAATATGAGAATGTTGCAGAAGACAAGGTCAAGATTGCAAGTACAAAATCGAAAGGTCATGCATCCTTATGGTAGGAACATCTACAATTGGACACAAAGAAGAAAGGTAAGGAAAAAATCAAGGTACAGGATAAGCTAGTGAATAAATTGAAAGGAAAATTTCTTCCTTATGATTATCAGATTAACCTAGTTTGGAGAATGCAAAGTTTGAAGCAGAAATATAAATTGGTCAAAGATAACATGGAAGAATTCTATAGATTGGACATCAGATCTGGACATGTTGAAGATGAAGTATAAGGATTTGCAAGATATCTGAATGGATTGAGAAGTTCCATACAAGATGAGATAATTTTGGTCAAGATGGAAGGTATTGAAGAGGCATCCCAATTTTCCCTAAAAGATGAGGAAAAGTTGAACAAAAAATATAAGCAAAGACAAAGAGGTAGAGGTGGTAGATTTCCTAGAGAAAGATAGAGATCTCATGGTGAAAATAGTAGATTTGAACCAGATAAGAAAAATATAGACACATCTCAAGACAAAGGCAAGATTGAATGGAAAGGTGGAAGTTCATAGAGTGGAAGAGGTAATTACTCTAGAGGTGGATATAGCAGAAGAGGGTTCCAAGTAACTTGTTACAATTGTGGTGAAGAAGGACACAAATCCTTTGAATGTACACATGCAAGAAAGAAGGTTGGTAGTAGTAGAAATGCATTAGTATAAGAAGAATCATCAAATGAACTTGAGAATCTCATGATCTAAAGGATACTATGGAGTGAGAAGGATAAGAAAGATTCGATCAGGAAAATTTTGTTCAAAAATAGATGTAGAATTGCAGACAAAGTTTGGAAAGTTATTGTTGACAATGAAATCTTAGAGAATCTTGCATCTAAGGAGATGGTTACTAAATTGCAGGTTAAAAGGATGAAGCATCCAAAGCCCTATTAGAACTCATTGATCAAAGATGAGCATACATTAATGGTAAGTGCACAATGTTTTGTGAATCTAAAAATTGGGAAATACTATGATAAGGTGTTGTGTGATATTATGCCAATGGATTGTTGTCATATTTTGTTTGAAAGACCTTGGCAATATGATAGACATGCTATACATGATGGGAGATTGAATAAATACTCTATTTGGATTGATGGTAAGAAGAAAATTTTGTTACCTTTAATTGAGGAATCTGCTGGTGAATTATGTACATATGTGAAAGTTTGTCTGATGGAAGGTAGATAGTTTGTTAAGGATTTGAAAAGAGATGATATTTGCTATGATTTTATTCCTAAAAAACCAAGTAAGAATACAAAAGATAAGGTACCTGTAGAAGTTGAGAAGCTGCTGACTGAATATAGAGAAATCATTTTAGATAATGTACATGATGGTTTTCCACCAATAAGAGATGTCATTCATTGTATGAATCTGATTCATGGATCTAGTTTACCAAATGAAGTACCACATTAGTTAACACCTACGAAAAATGAAGAGCTCAACTGACAAGTTCATGAATTGTTGAACAAAGGTCTGATTCGAGAGAGTTTGAGTCCATGTGTAGTACCACCTATGTTGGCACCAAAGAAGAATAGATAATGGAGAATGCGCACTAATTCTAGGGCAATTAACAAGATTAAAGTGAAGTATAGGTTTCCTATACCGAGAATGGATGACATAATGGATTGTTTGAGTGGAGAAAAGTATTTTACCAAAATTAATTTTAAGAGTGGGTATCATCAAATTAGAATCAAATAAGGAGATGAATGGAAGAATACTTTCAAGACAAAACAAGGTTTGTATCAGTGGTTTGTTATGCCTTTTGGTTTAACTAATGCACCAAGTACATTTAGGAGATTGATGAATGAAGTTTTGAAGAAATTCTTGAACGAATGTGTAATTGTATACTTGGATGATATTCTGATACTCAGTAAGACTAGAGAAGAGCATTTGATGCATATAAAACAAGTGTTGCAGAGATTGAAAGAGGAAAAGTTACTAATAAATCTGAAGAAGTGTTCCTTCATGAAAGAAGAGCTTGTGTATTTTAGTTTTTTTATTTCAGCTGATGGTTTGAAGATGGATCCAGGGAGAGTTGAAGCTATATTGAGTTGGCCTACACCTGAGAATGTTACTGAGGTAAGATCATTTCATGGATTGGAAAGTTTTTATAGAAATTTTATTAGGAATATCAGTTCTATTTGCAATGCTATGACTAAGACAATGAGAGGCAACAAAAGAGAATTCAAATGGACACATGGAGCTAATAAGAGTTTTGAAGCATTTGTATGAAGATGATCCTGATTTTTTAGAGTAGTGGAAAGTGTGTAGAGCACCTAATTCAAATCAATAAAGTAAGTATGAAGACTATTTCATTTAGGAAGATATGTTGTTTATTTAGGTATTCAGTTGTGTATACCGAGAGGTTCAATGAGAACTAATCTGATAAAAGAAAAAAACATAGTAGTGGATTGGATGGACATTTTGGCATTGATAAAACATTCAGTTTGTTGAAGGAGTGGTATTTTTGGCCTCAGTTTTATAAGGATGTTCATAAATTTGTGAAAATATGTGGAGTCTGTCAAGTTACAAAAGGAGTAAGTCAGAATACTGATTTGTATACACCGATATTTGTTCCTGAGAAACCTTGGACTGATATAAGCATGGATTGTGTTCTTGCCTTAACAAGGACAACAAAAGGTAATGATTCCATATTTATTGTGGTGGAAAGGTTTTCTAAAATGACACATTTCATACCATGTAGGAAAACATCAGATGCAACACACATAGAAGATCTTTTCTTTAAGGAGATTGTCAGATTGCATGGATTACCAAGGAGTATCATCTCTGACAGAGACAAAAAGTTTGTTAGATATTTTTGGAGAACACTTTGGAAGAAATTGGATACTAAGTTGAAATTTAGTTCTACATTTCATCCACAGACTAATGGAAAAATAGAGGTTGTAAACCAAAGTTTGGGTAATTTTTTGAGATGCTTAGTTGGAGACAAACCAAGTATTTGGGATTTCATGTTGGCACAAGCATTATTTGCATACAACAGTTCAATAAACAGAAGTACTGGAAAGACACCTTTTGAGATTGTTTATGGCACGCAACCAAGAGGTATATCAGATTTGAGAAACATTGTTGGTGACTATAAAATAAGTGCTGAAGCAGAAGAATTTGTATAATTAATGAAGACATTGCATGAGGATGTGAAGCAGAAGCTGGAGAAAAGTAATCAGAAATACAAAGATAATGCAGATAGATCAAGAAGACATATTAAATTTGAAGTTGGTAATGCTATGATGGTTCATTTGAAGAAAGGAATATTTCCTATTGGAACATATGGGAAATTGAAAATGAAAAAATTTGGTCCTTGTAAAATACTGAGAAGGTTTGACAATGGAAATGCTTATGAAGTTGAATTACCTGATGACATGGATATATCACCTATATTCAATATTTTAGACTTGTACAAATATCATGAACTCGATGAAGAAGTGACAGTACCAAGTGATTATCCTAAGAAATAGATAGAGGAAGTTGAGAAGATCTTGAAACAGAGAGTTGGCAGAAGTACAAGAGGAAAGGAATACATGGAATATCTGGTAAAATGGAAAAATAGACCGATTGAGGACTCATCTTGGATTTCTCAATCTAATTTGGGTTTATTTCAGGTTGGACCTGATACATGATTTAGGGAATCATTTCTTTTCAACCCCAGGTGTCTGATGTAGGAGAATCTTGGGTCATTGGAAATCATGCTCAATCAAAAAGAAGTTTACTTATGTTTTTTAGTTGTTTTCTGTCTCTCGAGTTTTGGCTTTACCGACAGATGTCAGTGACCTCTTTTCCAAATGTGTTTTCTATTTTTGGTGATGCTTTGCCCAAAAATTTTTGGTCATGCCTTACCGACGGTTTTATTTGTTGCTCAGGTATGCTTTACCGACAGTTTGCTGATTTTCAGTGATGCTTTCCTGAGATGTGTTCTCCTAACCTGGCCGACTTCTACATTTAATTTCCATGGCTAAATTAATGTGGGGTCTCTCATTAGGATCTATGTGGACCTAAATCTGGGTCTCACCTTTGTATTTGAGCACTGAATTCTCTTTTGGAATCCTATATATATTCCTTTGTATGTTCTTAGTTTCATAGCAAGTCTTAGAGGAAGAAGACAAATGTTAAGATATTGAAGATTTGAGATCTCTGTGTAAGAAGATCATTTGTATTAAATTATGATGTGTATGGACATAACTAGGAAAACCTTATAGCCTAGCATGTAATGAGTTTGACTATTTAATAGAAAGGATTCCACATTTCTCTTCTCTCACGGTGTTGTTGTGTTAATTCTGCATTATTTCTGCAAGTTGAATGGTTTTGGGTGTGCCCAGGTCCCATTATCTTTCTACTTGCATCTGTTAGCTCTACTAGAAGCTTGAGGAGATTTTCATTCTTTTCTCTTTCCTCCTTTAGCTTTTGTGTCTACTTATCATACTAGGCCTCAACTACCCATGTAGCTTCTTTTAGCAAGTCCAATTTGCCCTGCTTGTCTCTCCTCCCTAGAGAAAATTCTATAACGATGTATTCTTCATCCCTTACTACTGCCACATCTATGTTTGGGGGAGGCATCGTGATTACTACAATGGTGCTTCCTCCTGGACCGGTCTAGAGGGTATGGATGGTTCAGTCCTTCTTGGTTTTTGGGGCCACCTTATATTGGGCCATCATCTCGGCTAGTGAGAGGGGCTCACCCTGTAGCCGGGGCCTTTTTTTCCTTAAATCTACCATCCATTGCAGTGGCTAGGGTGGTTTTTCTACTAAGGCTTGAGCATTGGGGTCTTCTTCGGGGGTTGGCCACTCTTTGACATTTATGGTCTCTGTGGACTCCTTTTCTCGCTCCCCAGGATTCCATATATCTCCCACATTAGTGGTATCTATGTTTTTAATGTTGAAATCCATTTCTCTAGGCTTCTCCACTACAACTTGTTGTTGGATCTCTTCGGCATGGTCTGTCGGGACATTCTCCTCTGTGGGCACATCTTTTGGAGGGGGCGAAGGTGTCTGGCTAGGATCTGACTGCTGGTTCGCGATGACCACCTTGCTAAATGTCGCATTCCGGGGTAGCTGATCACCCATATTTACAAGAGGCATTTGGAGCATGATGACTAGGGGTATGGTTGTTCCTGAGGGTCCAGTTTCCCCAGCCATTATCGACTGCTCATCTCATGTTTTCCTTCTCTCTATCTCGGTCCTTGGGACCAATGTTTCTTCCATACTTGGTATTTCTACTTGATCTTATTGTGGCTCTTTCTCTTATTCTTTCTCCTAGACCTCTTTCTCTGGGGAAACTTCTTCTTTCCTTTCCCCCTCCCCGAGGATATTTTCTGCCTCTTATGCGCTAATCTCTTCTGCTGCTCTCTTGACATCTTCATGTAGATTTACTAGATTGATGGTATAGAAGATGTTGTCAAAATTATCATGTGGAGGGGAGGCCTCTAGCTGGTCCTCTTCTTCAGGGCTCGAAGTGATAACCACCAGGATATTGCCTGACATTCTGGGGCATGCATCTATGCTTGGTTGAGGGTTATCTACCCTTGACTTCTTCCTTTGAGTCTGTAGCAGGACCCCGATGTCCAAAATGGTTGCACTGTCTTCCTATGTGTTCACCACCTGACTCCTTAATACTACAAGTGATGGAGAGCCTATAGGGGGCGGATCCCACCAGAGTAAGTGGAAGGCTGAGAGAAAGCCTTGCACTGATTTCCTTGCTGAGTTGTCAGGATGCCTCCATCTTGGTATGGAGCTACTCTATTATTTCAGGTGAACCTACAAACAGGATTTGAGCTGGGGTGCGTACCTTGGCTTTCCCTTTGTCCCTGCTTGGTCTAGCCATACTAGAGCTGGAAGTAGATTCCTGCAAAATTGGGCCCCGATAGGCGCTCTTCTTGCACACTTGTGTAAAATACTCGCGACTCATCTGCATGATTCCCTGGGTGGTAGCTTCAATTGTTAAAGTCTCTGGGGTCTCCCAATCCACCAGAGAGAGATCTAACTTTTCAATCCCCTTTGATTTATATGATGGGTCCTCGAAGGGCCCGCTGTCTGAAAACTCTTTTGGAAAGGTTTGAAGATTTAGGTTCTTAATCATCCCTATTGTCATTCTTCTATATCTCTATCCCCGAATGTCAAAGTCATCCTGGAAATCCACCCAAAAAATTTCTAACTAAGGCTCATGAGGACTAGACGCTAGGGGAAACACTATGCTTATCTTTCCTAGTGGGTCAAAATTGTTTCTCACCAAGTAGAACTCGACCAGCCCCAAACTTTTTAGCTCATTTTTGACATCTTTGGCCACTGCAAGGCTGCAAGAATAGTTCCCACACATCATTGGGAATAGGATGGAGGTAACCTTCTTCAATACAAAGAATGCATGAAGTTCTATAATTTGTCTACAGAACTCCAAAAGAATAATCCTATCCCTACAATGCTTGGGGAGTAGGTAAGGATTCCCAGAAAACCTGGTCACCTGAATGTAAGAATGTTTGTGAAACTAAATTAAATAATTTCCATAGGTACTCACCAAGGCCATAGCCTCCTTTGATAGTCACTAACCAGAATCCCGAGATGGTATCAAAATATAGGAGTAAACAAAGTTTTTTTTTACCTGACAAAAATTGGGGAAGTTGGCTTCCCATTGAATTTGTGAGAAATGGTCCCAAGGAGCATTCTGGCCAGGGCCGGTCCCAAGGGTGCCCATTGTAACTAAATCACAAATTCTAGGTCTTTGTTGTGCCAGTGCCCACAACAAATATGAAGTCATGTAGAACTTCAATGTTTTGTTGACATTATTCAGCTGAAAGTCTACATGGTTGGTAATAATTGTTGCCCAGTCAAATTTTTTCCCGTTGGTGGCAATACTAAATAAGAAATAGTACATCCACACCAAACAATATCAGGCATGCAACAAACCGAAGACCCGACATAATAATATTATCCCTGCTTGGATGCTTTCTTTAAAATCTATTCAAGGGATCTCCAACTTCATCTTTTTGAAATCTTTCCTTAGAGTCTTCAACCGTTGGTTATTGAGATGTTGTTGGGCCGCTGGTTGAACTTTGGTAAACTCTTGCAGCACTGTGGCCTAGGAGATGATAATAGAATTGGAAAACTTGGGGATTCCTTGTCCTGAAGAAAATGTAGTGGCATCAAGAGACACCAACAATGTTGGGTAGCCCGTCGGAAGAGTGGCAATAAGGATAACTGCCTGGATGGTAGTGTTGTAATGCTTTGCTAGAGTTAGGATCAACTCTGGGGCCTGCACCAAGTAGGGAAAGTAGGAAGCTTTGATGATGCTGGAGGTTTCCATGATCTTTGGAGGCAAGTTGTTGGTACATGGTTCTAAAAAGGCCCTGTAGTTCAGCCCATAATCTGACCTCAGTGTTGGTGATTAGCTGCAGTCCAGAATCCACCTTGGATCCCACGAGGGCACCATATTTTGGATACTTGGACATTTTGGAATGTTTCATTGTTGGTAACCTACAAGACCAGACAACCGTCAATACAAGTAATAAAATAAATAATTTTTTGGATTCTGGGGAATTTATCACCATTTCACACTTGCCAAAAATATGCTAGCTTGCATCAAATCCCATAAATGAAAAACAATGGCTTACTTAGAATTTGATAAAGATAGAGGGGTTCTGAGGATTGTGGTCTATGTGACAATGTTATGAAGGCTATGAGATTATGCAACACATGGAGTTTGGAGAAACTTATTCCTTATTGACATGACCGAGCAGTGTACCATACTAGGCTAATGTGGGTTGTCACATGGACATGCAATAAACAGAGTAATATCATTTATGATGACAGATGTCTTGACATAGATGAAATGAATGCCACATGTATGTGTTTTAAATTCTCATATGTGGGGGAAATTAATCTGGCCATCAATGCTAAAATGATAGAGGAGAGAGAAAATCACCATGGCTTGAACAAGCAAGGTGTCGAGTTTGAACCAGGTGGACACCAAGTGGGCGATCTCGGAACTTAGGGTATACAACAATGCAGAGAGCATGAAAAGCTCACCATAGGAAGGGTCAGACATGCCAATGTAAAAATCTATATATACACCCAATTTACATAGGAAGCCAAAGAATGACGAGATTTAAAGGAAACAATCCTATCTTATAGACTTTTTACAATTTACAGAGAAGTTATAGCAATTTACAAAGAAGTTATGACTGTCTATAAAATCTATAGGAATTTACACTATTTATAGGGCTTTACACTAATTATAGGAGAAGAGCACAAGGAAGGTAGACAACCTTCCTACAGGGCCATCCCACCAATGGGAGGCGATGACAAACCAGAAGACAAAAGAATGAAAAATGAAAACAAGACCAGAAAAGAAAGAATGAAGCAAAACAAAAGAAAATAGGAAGGGAGCCAAAGGGCCTACCTAGAAACCAGGAAATGTGGAAGGAGGAGCAAGGGAGGTTCTCTACAAACTAGAAAGCTTCATGAACCACGAACACCAAAAACCTTGTAGGGAAGCTGAAAGCGCACACAAGCTTGAATACCAACTTCACTGCAAAGCACTGTTAAACTTCTCAAAGAAAATCACACTTAATAAAAATTCTCTCTTAATCACTTAGGGTAATTTTCTCAGGGTAATTTGTTCACGGTAAATGTAAAAATGGCAAGTTAAACCCAATTTATACCCCTTTAGGGTAAAATGCACTCTTCCTTCTGCCAGTCCCGAGAAAAGGAAAACCTCTAGACTCTGGGCCCAGGGATCCCATGTAACCACACACTCTAAACAAATATAAAGTAGTGGCAAAGGATCCTAGAGTCTAGAATCTGACTGGCATAAAGAAACAATACACTCTCTGACCGGGTCTCGGAGAAGGAAATACCAAAAAGAAAACACAACGAAGGCCTCGCAGAGGCAAAGGTGGGAAGAAAAACCAAAGAAAAAGGAACAAGGCAAAAGAAAAAAAAGGGGGGACCCAACATTTTTCCAACAAAATGTAGGAATGGGTATGCAGGGCATAATAGAATACTACCTCAGCCTGAGAGACAAAGGGTACCAGTAGCAGTTCAAGGAGGGAGGATTGGAGGGAGTGTTTCCTAGGAAGCACAATGGGAGAGGGTAGTTACAATGGTATTAGTAGTTGGGATATAACCATAGAGACAAATAACATCACATAGGGGTTGGGGAGGAGAGGAGGAGGCTAGAGGGGAGGAGTAGGAGAAGACTAGATGGTGCAGTGCACCCATTACAGTCACTGATTTCATGATTTTGTGTTTTTAATAACTTGATAGATCCTATAGCTCATCCTATTTTGTTTTGGATCCACTTGTGTGGTCAAGGATCTCTAAGGCACTCTTATAAGCCTTGTAATGCCTTAGTCCAAGGGAATTATTATTTTTAGCATTATGTTGATTTAGGTGTGTTTGATGCTCTAGATGAGTATTAGCATTGATTTTATTAGATTTAATTCATTTTGATTATGTTGCAAAAGATGTAAAAATGTTGCTCAAGCAACTTCCAAATGTTGCTCGAGAGTTACAAGATGGAAGACCAAGCATAACAAGGGGATTTGGATCATTTTGACTTCACATATTCAAGTGTATTTATGTTGTCTCTTCGAACCCAAGTGGTTAGAAGTTCTATTTTGGTGTTTTGATGTAAAATGAATGGAAGATGAAGAGTTTATTTGAGCTTTACTGATTGGTACAACTATTTATGGTGTTGTTCTTGCAAGATAATTTCATTTTTTGAAGCTAATTTTTGTTATCTTAACATTTCAATTGATTAGTTTAGTGTAGAAGTGTTTTTGAGTTAATTATCTAAAACCAATCTAGGCAGAGGCCTTTTAGGAGCCTGTTTCACAAATGAAGTCCTAACTTGCATTTGAATTGGTTAAATTTCTCACCCTTTTTTAAAATTCATGTTAGGAAGGTTTATTTATGAATTCCTAAAGATTAGAGTGTAGCTCGAAGGAAAAGACGTGTTTTCATTAAGCCCTAGGCTGAATATCTCAATATATTCAGCCAGGATGAATGTAACAGTGTTGATATTTTGAAGAATTGAATTGTTGTAGTGAAATAGACATAGATTTAAGTTGATTGGAGTTCGTAGAGAGGATTTAAGGCCTTGCACCAATCCCATGCACCCATTTCCTAGCACTTTCTTTTATTTCCAAACCTAGTCTGGCCAATTAGGTCTATGAGCTTTGTAAGAGTTAGGTGTTGCAGGAGTGGAGTTGGAACACAAGGATTTGGGGATCATTGTAACTTTCAAAAGTGTGTCTAAATCTACCCTTAGTTTCCTAGGTGTGACTAGGAAGAAAATTTATGTCTTTAAAACCAGTTGGATAGACCTACAAGGAAATCTAGGACACTCAAGGTTTGACATATTGTAGAAGTTGGAGGATCAGTATGAGGATTGATTCCCTATCCTTACATCATAAGTAAGGTGTCTGAATAATTAGTTGTGTTGTGTGAGGCCCCTGGTAAAGGTTTCCAGATTTGGCTTATAATAGGGCTAGTGTCCCTAAGTCACAATATGGAGCATTTCTCACCTTGCAGGAGTTGGAAAAGAATTCAATCACCTTTGGTTGGTTGAAGACATTGTGTCTAAAAGGACCAAGGAGTCATACCTTGAATAAGTTGCATTTGGGGTGTAGGATGAGAGAAAGACCCATCACATCACTTCTTGTAGTGTGCTCTACATTAGGTAGTATCAGAGCTTAGAAAAGCTCTTGGGAACAACAATGGAAGATCAAGCTGATGACAAGGAAGAGGAGGAGATTCCTTTGAGGATTACAAATGTGGATCTAGATAAAATTGTGAGGGAAAAATAAGCTAAGAATAAGAAGATGGAAGCAGAGATTGCAAAGTTGAAAATATCCCAGACTAGTAGACCTACTAATGAAGATACTAAATTCGACCAAGAAGAAGAAGGCCCTATAATTGAAAGGGTAAGAGTATCAGATGAGAAAAGGCTTCTAGAATCCTTGGAGAGAGTGGGTAGGGGAGATAACAAACTAAATTTACCAATGTTTATGGGAAATATGGACCCTGAGGAGTGTATGGATTGGGTAGAAGCCCTAGAAAGATTTTTTTAATGTGTAGTCATTCCTTCTCAACACAGAACAAAGATTTCCAAGTCTAATATGAAGGGATTGACACTAAGCTGGTGAAATTTATTACAAAGGGAGAGAGTGGAAAAATAGGAGCCAATAATCACATGGAAGAAGATGATTAGGGAGATCAAAAAACCAAATTGTCCCAGATGATTATGAGGTAACTCTACATAATAAGTTACAAAATTTGAAGTAAAAAGATCTTGATGTAGGATCCTATATTGATGAATTTAAAAAAATCACAATGAAGGCCAAGATCCCTAAAAATGAAAATAAAAATCTTTCTGTGTATTTCAAAGGACTCAAATACAGTATCCAAGATGAATTAAGTTAGTTTAATCCTTATTATGTACACCGGTGTTATCAAATGGTAATGAAGATTGAAGAAAAAAAAAATGGAGAGGGGAAAAAAAAAATTTAAGAGGAAGAGGTAATGGTTTCAGAGGTAGAGGAAGATTCCAAGGAAGGGGGTCATCCCCAAGACCGTAGGGATAATCAACTCACCAAGATCTTGACAGAGATCAGAGTCAGAGAGGCAATTTCAGAGGGAGGTAGAGGAAACCATAGAGGAAGATGAGGAGGTAGAAACACCACTATATTCACTAGAAAGTGTTTCTCATGCAATCAGATTGGTCACCAATACTTAAAATTCCCAAGCAAGGACAGTACAAGCTTCAACACACAAGGAGGATATAGGAGAGTACAGCTCACTCAAGATGAAGACTGTCAAAGCATGAATTCATATCATACCACTACATCCAGACTTGCAGTCCCTAAATAAAGAGAGTGCATAATGTTCAATAGGACACTCTTTAAGATTCCAACTCCCAAGGACCCCCCACAAAGGAAGAGTTTATTCAGAACTCATTGCAAGGTACATGGAAAAATTTGTAAAATTATTGTTGATTCTAGTTCTACTAAGAATTTTGTTTCTAATAAGATGATCAATAAACTTGGTTTAAAGAAAATACCACATCCAAGTCCTTATAAAGTATCTTGGCTCAATAAGGATCAACAAACCTTGGTAGATGAACAATGTTGGGTATAATTTCAAGTAGGAGAATACAAAGATAAATTTTTATGTGAAGTTGTGAACATGGATTCTTTTCATCTCCTTCTAGGGAGACCATGGAATATGATGTTGATGCCCAACATGGGGGTAGTAAAAATGTCTACACATTGACCAAAAATGGGATAGGTTACACCATGACACCTCTCCCTCATTCTAATAAGGATGGTGCCTTAACAAACATTGTTATCTTAGTAGGAGAAAAGGAATTTTTGAAAGTCCTTAAGGAGAAAGATACCCCTTATTTTTCTATCATATTCAAGCCAAAGACAAAGCCTAAGGGGATTCCAATAGGTCAAGAACCTCAGAGAAATGTTGGTCCAAAGAAAGTGCAAGATTCATTGAACAAATACAAAGGGATAGTTGAAGACAACAATACAAACACTTTTCCACCAAAAAGGGATATTAGTCATTGTATAGATCTCATACCTATTTCTACATTTCCCAATAAGGCTTCCTATAAACTGACCCATAAACAAAATGTAGAAGTTACAAGAAAGATTCAATGACTATTGGAGAAGGGCTTCATTAGGAATAGCATAAGCCCTTGTGCAGTGCCTGCATTCCTAGCCCCTAAGAAGGAGGGTACATGGAGTTTATGTACTGACTCTAGATAAATCAATAGGATAACCATAAGATATAGGTTTCCTATGCCAAGGATAGAAGATCTTATGGATTTTCTAGGAGGAGAGAAATACTACACAAAAATTGACTTAAAGAGTGGGTATCATCAAATTAGGATCAGAGAAGGGGATGAGTGGAAGACAACTTTCAAAACCAATGAGGGATTTTTTGAGTGGGTGGTGATGCCTTTTGGTCTTTCAAATTCTCATAACACCTTTATGAGGTTGATGAATGAATTTCTTAAGCCCTTTATCAATAATTTTGTTGTTGTTTACTTAGATGACATATTAATCTTTAGCAAGGATAAGGATGAGAATTTGATACATCTAGACATGGTGATGAAAATATTACATGAGGAGAAGTTGAGAATCAATTTGGACAAATGTGTGTTTTTGCAAGAAGAGCTGATATTTCTTGGTTTTTTAATCTCCAAGGGAAACTTGAAAATGGATCCTTCCAAGATTGAAGCCATAGTGAATTGGTCTAGTCCAAAATCTTCTAGTGAGGTAAAGAGATTTCATTGCCTTTTTAGTTTCTATAGAAATTTTTTCAAGAGTTTTAGTGGGGTGAGTGCACCAATGATAGATACCATCAAAGGAGGAAGGAAATGTAAATTTGTATGGAATAATTATATAGACAAGTCATTTGAATAATTGAAGACAAGAGTATCTCAACAACCAATCTTAATACTCCCTGATTTTCACAAAGTCTTCACCATTGAATGTGATGCTAGTAAGAGAGCTATTGGGGGTGTTCTCAGTCAAGAAGGGAGACTTGTGGAAATTTTCAGTGATAAAATTAATAAAGAAAAGAGGAAGTACTCTACATATGACTTGGAGATGTATGCCATGGTTCAGTCACGGAGGAAGTGGAGGCATTACTTATTACCCAAGGAATTTATTGTATATACTGACAATAATGCCTTAAGTTTTCTTAACAAGAAGGAGAAATTGAACCATAGACACCTCAATTGGATGGAGTACTTGCAAGCATTCAATTTCACTATTAAACACAAGAAAGGGGTGACTAACAAGGTAGCTAATGCCTTAAGTAGAAGAAACTTGGATATACAAGAAATCACTTTGGAAAGTGTAGGTATATTTGTCCTCAAAGATATGTATCCCAATGATGGAGATTTCAAAGAAGTTTACAAAGTTTGATTAGAACTAGGAGATATATATCACACTAAATTTGCAAACTTCATGATTCAAGAAGGAGTTTTGCTTAAAGGGATTCAGCTCTATATCCCTGATTGTTCCATGAGAGAGAAAATTATAAAAGAGAAGCACTGTGGATGTCTATGAGGCCATTTTGGTCTTTACAAGATACTTTAATTAGTGAGAAGATTCTATTTCTCTCCCAATATGCGGTCTAATATAAGGATATTTGTAGAGTGTTGTTTAGTTTGTCAAAAAGCCAAAGGAACAAGTTCCAATGTAGACTTGTACACACCATTTCAAATCCCTAGTAAAGCTTGGTACTTCATAAGAATATATTTTGAGTTGGGTCTTCCAAGGACCAAAGTAGGTTATTATAGTGTTTATGTGGTCGTGAACAGATTCTCTACGATGGCACACTTCTTACCTTTCAAAACTACACATGATGCTTCAAAAATTTCATTGTTATTCTTCAAAAAAATTGTAAGACTCCATGGTTTACCTCTCATCATTGTCTTAGAAAGAGATAAAAAATTCTTGGGAAATTTCTAGTGTGCCCTATGGAAGAGACTTCGAACAAACTTAGCCATGTCATCTCCTTATCATCTTTAGTCAAATGGATAAACTGACATCATCAATAGATCTTTGGAAAATCTACTAATATGTCTAACAAATGAGTATGGGGTAGCATGGGATTCAATCCTTCCACAAGAAGAATTCTCCTATAATGATTCTATCAATATGAGTTCAAGAATTAGTCCTTTTCAAATTGTATATGGATCACACCCTAGGGGTGTATTGGAGCTAAGAGATATCCATAACCTTGGTCAGATGAGTGCTCATGCTGATGACTTTGCAAAATTCATGAAGAAAATACACCAACATGTCAAGGAGAGACTTCAACATACCTTTGAGAAATACAAACAAGAAGCAAATGTTAAGAGAAGAGATGTCCAATTCAAGGTAGGAGACATGGTTATGGTTCAGCTAAAGAATGAAATAATTCCTAAAGAAAAATACACCAAGCTCATGATGAATAAAATTGGATCTTTCAGAATCTTGAAGAAATGTGGAAACAATGCATATACGAATGAGTTACCTTCCTATGTTGGTTTATCCCCAATATTCAATGTAGCTGATCTATATGCCTGCAAAGGTCCTATTACTAATGTGTTTGTTGTAGGTGATCAAGATCTTCAATAGGAAAATGAGCTACAAGAACTAGCTCCACCACCTTTGCAAGAAATTGAATGCAATCTGGATAAAAGGATAACAAAACAAACTAGGAGATCTACATACTATGAGTATCTAGTAAAATGGAAACACCATTCCTTGGAGGATACTACTTGGATAACTACTATAAACATCAAGAAAGCTAGATTCACATTAGAAGATATCCCAACTCAAGGGACTTGAATTCTTTTTGTCTTGGGGAGTATGGTGCAGTGCACCCATGACAATCATTGATTTCATGATTTTGTGTTTGTAATAATTGGATAGATCCTAGAGATCATCCTATTTTGTTTTGGATCCACTTGTGTGGTCAAGGATATCTAAGGCACTCTTATAAGCCTTGTGATGCCTTAGTCCAATGAGATCATCAGTTTTAGCATTAAGTTGATTTAAGTGTGTTTGATGCTCTAGATGAGTCTTATCATTGATTTTATTAGATTTAAGTCATTTTGATCATGTTTTTCCAAGTTGATAGGTTAGAGTCCAAATCAAAAGTATCTGAGTTGCAAAAAGATAAAAAGTTACCAAATGTTGCAAATAATGTAAAAATGTTTCTCAAGCAACTTCCAAATGTTGCTCAAGAGTTACAAGATGGAAGACCAATAGTCACAAATGGATTTGGATCATTTCAGATTTACATATAAAGTGGATTTAAGTTTTCTCTTCAAACCAGAGTGGTTAGAAGTTCTATTTTGATATTCTGATGCAAAAAGAATGGAAGATGAAGAGTTTTTTTGAGCTTTACTGAATGGCATGGACATTTCTGGTGTTTTTATTTCAAGATAAGTTCATGTTTTGAATCTATTTTGTGTTATCTTAACATTTTTAAATGATTTGGGATTGATTACTTTAGAGTAGAAGTGTTTTTGAGTTAATTTTCTAAAACCAATCTAGGAAGAGGCCTGTTAGGAGCCCTTTTAACAAATGAAGTCCTAACTTGCATTTGAGCTAGAAATATTTCTCACCCTTTTGGAAAATGAAAGTTAGGAAGGTTTATTTATGGATTCCTAAAGCTCAGAGTGTAGCTCAAAGTGCAAGAGAAGTTTGCATCAAGCCCTAGGCTGAATATCTCAATGTATTTAGCCATGAATGAATGTAACAATGTTGATATTTTGAAGAATTGAATTGTTAGAGTGAACTAGAGGTATATTTGAGTTTTTTGAGTTATTAGAGAGTATATAAGGCCCTAAACGAATCCCATGCAGCCTTTTCCTAGCACTTTCTTTGATTTCCAAACCTGGTCTAGCCAATTAGGTCTGTGAGTTTTGTAAGAGTTAGGTGTTACAAGAGTGGAGTTGGAACCCAAGGCTTTGGGGATCATCATAAATTTCAAAAGGGTGTCTGATTCTACCCTTAGTTTTCTTAGGTGTGGTCAGGAAGAAAATTTATACCCTGAAAACAAGTTTAATAAACCTACAAGGAATTATAGGACAGTCAAGGTTTTACATATTGTAGAAGTTGGAGGATCAGTCTGAGGGTTGATTCCCTATCCTTACATCATAAGTAATGTGTCCCTATCATTAGTTGTGTTAGGACTATAAATTTTTTTCATTTAGATGGTTTCCTCATGGCATTTGCATAAAGTGTTCTAGTACTGGTTCTAATGTCTTGTATTCCCTTAAGCTCTAGACACCCTTGATATCTATAAAACCTAAAACTCTCTTGGCCTTGTTATATTTTTAAGTTACCTTTTAAAGTCTCTTAAGTCTTTTATTGTCATGTGCTCTTTATCCTTCTTTCTTTGTTTCCTAATATCGTGATCGAGATCAAATTTTTTCTATGGTCTGGTGACTTAGTTTATCTCCTGATATCCAGCTCTAACTATGGTTGGGCCAAGTCAGGTTGAGTTTATTTGGAGATTCAAACATAAGCTTGTCTCTTAATCTCAGAATGGAAGATGATTTAAGAATAAGATATTGAGATTACGTGCTGGTTGTCGATGCATTTTAGATCTTGTGGCTATCTTGTGATCTCGTAATGTAACCAAGGTTAATTCAAATATATGGGGACTTGGAGATTTCTTTAGTCATAGAATCTCTAGATTTGATCAGGGTTGAGCAAGGGAAACTCAAAGTTAAGTCAGGTTTTCTGAGAACAGTTTGGGACCATTGATCAGGATGAGATCTATGGCTTCTACTGAATCGCTAGATAAAGTCAAAGTCAGCAGGAGCATTCAGTAATTTAGAGGTAATGAGCCAGGATGCAGACACATGTCCAAGTTCCAGATCAAATGTGTGGTTCTCACCGAGTCTCCAGATAAACTCATGGTAAGATGAATTCATTTGGTTATTCAAAGATAAGCTTGCCTCTGAATCACAAGATTTGACTAGGGTTGAGTTTTATAATTGGGAGATTCAAAGATCTTAGTTACATGTGAATCTTAGAATATACATGGGTTAACGACTAGTCTTGTGTGATCATTTCCTAACCACTGATGAAGATCTTGATCATTTGGCTAGCACTAGATCTCCAAATGAAGTTGTTAGGTACAAAAGGATTAAGAGATTCATCACGAGTCATAGATGTGAAGTCAGATCAAGGATTGGCATTTAATCTCTAGATGAACTCAAGGTTAAAGGATTAATTTAGTGACTTAGAGACATGAAGAAATGAATCACTCAGGGTTAAAGGCAGGTTATGAGTCAAGTTCAGATGCGAGTTAGATACAATGGTTGAAGTAAAGCCTTATAGAAAATATTATCATCAGATAGTGTTTGAGGCATCACACCATAGTGCCATGTGTACAAGGTGGGTCCTTCTTAGCACAAAGGTAAAAAGGATAAAAGATGGGCAGGTCAAGATAAATCTATTAGATGGCATTTTTCTTTAAGAGTAAAGTGTTTGATATCTAACATTTGAGGCATTGCGCCTATACAACACCTGGCAGTATCTGATCTCAGCCTGAGTAAGTTACAGTTGATCTATGGCTACATTTTAAAGTTAGATAAAGTCTTGATCTCATCCATTGATGAGATTTTTGTGCTAGGGAGATAGCGTTTGTATCTAATTTTCAAATTTTCAAGTGCTTTCTCAGGGTTTTCAACCATGCTTGTGTGTTGTAGACTTGAAGTTTTTTTTTTTTCCCTTGGATCACTTTAATGGCATCATTTGAGTGGCAGGGGATGTTTTCTATGGTCCTAGTGGATTTTAATTCTACATGGTGGTCTTGTATGGTTCCTAGTATACTTTATATTTTGGGGTTTCTCTATCCATGTCATGGCTATTTTGCATTTATTTGGTTGATATTTTCTTGTGGCTTGATGGGTAAGGTCTCAGATCAGATCTTTTCATGATCTTTTGGAGAAATATCATCAAAAGAAGAAGGACTACATTAATTTTTGAGGACTATTGTCATAAAACCCTCTCCTAGGGTTTCATACTCCTATTTATCTCCTTCCTTTTCAAATTTTCTATGGATCAAACCCTAGGGGTGCATTGGAGCTAAGAGATATTCAAAACCTTGGTGAGAGGACTGCTCAAGATGATGACTTTGGAGAAGTCATGAAGAACATACACCAAAAATTCAAGGAGAGACTTCAACATACCTTTGAGAAAGACAAAAAAGTAGCAAATGTCAAGTGAAGAGATGTCAAATTCAAGGTAGGAGACATGGATATGGTTCACCTAAAGAAGGAAAGACTACCTAAAGAAAAATACACCAAGCTCATGATGAAGAAGATTTTCTCTTTTAGAATCTTGAAGAAATATGGCAACAATGCATATACGATTGAGTTACCTTCCAATGTTGGTTTATCCCCAAACTTCAATGTGGCTGATCTATATGCCTATAAAGGTCATATTACTAATGTGTCTATTATAGGTGATCAAGATCTTCAACTAACAAGGAGATACCAGAACTACCTCAACCACCTTTTCAAGAAACTGAATGCATTTTGGATAAAAGGATAACAAAATAAACTAGGAGATCTACATGATGAAATATAACTGATTAAATGATTTGAAGATGAAAAGTTGATGATCACCGAGATGCAAAAGTGAATGCAAGACATTAAATCATTTAATAAATTGTATTTTCATTGATGTCAACTTGATATGGTATGAGTAATCATACACATATTGGTCATAATCTTGAAGAAACAAAGAGACAAAGTTTGTGTTATCGAGTGAAACATAAAAGTGTTGAATACACCAATGGATAGTGTAAACCGAAAAATAGTGTAAACTGATGGATAGTGTAAACTGATAGACACTACGCACTGATGGATAGTGAACCCCGAGCAGTTCACAGTGTTGACCAAGAACCATAGTTAACTGAAGTTGTCATAGAACACAACTGGAGTCAATCATCGAAAACAACTAAAGTTGATGCCCGAGCATAACTGAAGTCATTAACTTGTAACCACCTGGATTTTTTCTTCTTTGAACATAGACCTTATTTTACCTAAGTGTGATCATACCCCCAATTATTTTCAGACAACTCTTCAATCGGGTGACGTAATTCATTCAAATCCAATTTAATCTCCTAAGTGATTCAATCACTAAATTTTATTAATCATCTTAGCCAATCAAAATCAATAAATTTTAATTCAAATCATTTCAAATCAAACATGGCTAAGGTAATTAATTTAAGAGGAATCAAATATATCCCTATTTATATCAAATCACTTGCTAAAGCCTATCTTCTAGCCTAAATTAATCTAATTAATTGGCTATAATCCTAATTACTTATCTAAAGCAATCAAAAGCTTAAATAATTAATATTCATATTTTTGAATGAATATATTTAATATAATTCATTTCATTAATATTCCCCTAAACCCAAACCTAACCTACCTCAACCACCTTGACCTTGGGTTCAAACCCATCTCGACCTATTCACCCCATGCTAAATCTAATCCTAATCTTAATCCCATTCTAACCCACCTCCTAATGATGTGACATTCCTAAAAATGTGATTAGGAACTCAACCCACTTGAGAAAGTCAAATTTCTCAAGCTTGACTCCATCTAAGTCCACTTTCTGAAGCTTGGAATTACACCCTTCCTGTTTGCACTGCATATAAAATTTTTCAAATTTCCATGCTTTGGCAAATTTTCTCGCGTCTTTTGATTTAAAATCCATGTATTTTCATGTCAAAAATCAAATTTATGGTTAAGTATTCAAATTTCCTTGTTCTAATCTTTAGTCGCACACCCGCGCTGATCTTTTAAAGTGTCTTTTTAGATGTGCAAGTGAGTGACGAGTCATTTTTAAGTGTATCTACTATCGCGCAGTCGTGGTCATGTCTCGTTTGGTCAAGTTAGGTGTGCGACTGAGAAAGTTTGAAATATTTTGTATGTCGCTCACTCATGAGGGATCAAGTTCTATGAAAAAGGATTAGCGAGTCAGCAATGAGTTAAGTTTTTATGTATCACATAGTCACGGTGGTCTTAGATCTTTCAATTTTAGTCCACAACTAAGCGAGTGATGAAATTATGTTTAGTCTCTCACTCGGGCTAAATTATTATGAATATCATTTGAACCTGCAAGTGTGCGAGGAAGTCATATTTTTAGTAGTGCTCACTTGTGCAAGTCTTAATTATTGTATTTTGTGCAGTGCGAGTACGTGATAGAATATATTTTTCCCATCAAATGGTTCCTATCACTCAGTCACATAGAAAGTATTCAGTGTTTTAAAAGTTCTTGAGTACATGACTAAGTGATCAATTTTGTTCTCGGTCACTCGCCAATGGTTCACTGTTTCAAATGATAAGCTCATGACTATGCAATGAAAGAGAGACAAGAGGCTATCGCCCACTCGCCCATGAATAAATTCAAATGAGAAAACCCTAGAGGGTGTGCAATTGAGAAAGCATGTTGGCTATCGCTCACTCAAAGATAGTGTGCTGGTTAAGTTTTCAAGCTCGCGAGTGCACGATAAAGAGGATTGAAAGGCGCTCACTCAGTTGTGAAGGATTCTTTCATAAAGAAATCTCAATAGTCAGTATGCGACTATGGTTGAAAAAGGTCATCGGTTAGTCACACATGCTTATTAACTAAAATATTTTGCAGTGCGAGTGAGCGATTGAGTAAAAGTGCATAATGAAAGTAGTCATCGCTCACCCACTGAGGTATAAAGACAAATCAGAAAGCCATAGCAACTGCGTGACCAAAAAATAATGTATGATTGTTTTGAAAAACCGCTCACTCGCTCAGGCACAAAGCATGATAAATAGAGTTCAGCAAGTGTGCGATTGAGAAATGATTGAGTAATAAAGATCATATCGCTCACACGTGAGGTTTCAAAGAAAGTAAAGTTTTGAGTGGCAAGTCTGCAAATGATAAAAGGAAAAATAACGCCGCTCACTCACTCAAGTATAAATACAGAGCATAAAGAGATAGCGAGTGCGTGACTATCACATGATGAAGTTGTAAGTTAGGTCATCACCTAGTCATGGAGCATATGAACCTAGAAGAAAAAAAATTGTGAGTGCACGATTGCTTAGAAGGAACGGTCTTGTTACTCACTTGCAAGTACAAATTTTGATGTAAGAAAGGTATAGTGGGTTAGATACAAATTGATAGGTGGCTCATTTCATGGATTACAAAGGAAAAAAGGAGAAAAGTGAGTACTCTTTTCCAGCAGGGATCAAACAGTGTGAATTAATGAAAGCATTAGTTACAAAGAGATGATTGCATGCCATTGAAAGTGTGATAATTTGGCATTCAAGTGCACAATATGCTGATTTGATAGCTATAAAGATGAATGATTGAGCTTGATTCTGTACAACTCTCATTTGTGCTTTGAATATTTTCATTGTTAAATCAATAGAGTTTGTTTTTCTGAGAGTGAATTCTGAAAAGGAAAGATGACTAAAGCTACTACTAGCGCTGCCTCATAGGGTTATGAAAAGAAGAAGGTTGCAATGAAGAAATACATAGAAGAATTTTCTGATTTGCTGCCTGGGACATGAAACGCAAACAATGCAAACTGAGATGAATGGAGAGACAAATGGTATCAGTTTAGAAATTCGATCACTTCAAATTTCTTTGGTAATACTCTGTTCCATTATTTTTGGAATAAGAGGATTAAACCAGTACCTATTCGCAACCCCTGGGAGTTAAATATGGCAAAGTTGATTGTGCTTGATATATATGTGGATATAGGGTTAATCAGGGAACTTGTGAAGAATTATTGCCCAGTAGCTAGGATAATTAGAAATAAAAAAAAGAGACCTTAGTATCCATAGATAGGAGATCACTAGCAAAGGTTTTTTGGATCACTGGTGCATTATGCACAAAGATTGAGCTGGAAAACATTTAGGCAGATTACAAGAAAAGGGAGAAATTAATCAAAAAGTTTGACATGCCCAGATATATGCCCAGGGTGGATAGGTACTTGGTGAAAGTCCCAGACAACCTCAAACCACCATTTGACTTATCCCTTTTTCATCACTACATAAAGTGCACAGTATATGGTTTGACCAGAGTACTAGGGTTTGATGGAGATTCTACAGTACCCCAAGACGTGCTCATGATGGAAATGAATATCCAACACCTAGAGGTCAATACTGATTATGACTATGTGGGATACATAGTTGAAGCTATACATGTTGCATTGGTAGAGATACACTTGGATGCCCCTATACCAAATTTTAAGCATTATTCCCATTTAATGTGTATGATTCTATATTTTAATAGGGAACCCATGGACAAAGAGCTTGAATTGTTTATTTCAGAATATGGTGTCAATGCACCAATCCAAAGGTGGACACAGGTATGGGACAGTTCATCAATAAATTCATCTTTTGTATGCTTCTATAATTGGATTGTGGATCAAATTTTTGACTTACTAGGAACTGATAGGCATATATTTGCAAATGAGGTCAGAATAGTCTTAAGACCTTGGCAATTTGTTCCAAATTGGCCAATTACTCACAACTAGGGTGATTTTTTCTTCTTTGTGATGGTACCCTAAATTTTTAGAATTTAGAAGTCCCAGTCCATTATCAAGAAATAAAGTTTCTCCATACTAAAAAAATCAAATGAAGGAAGCTTTATGACACAAATAAATAGAACTAACTAATCGAAGCCTTCAGAAAATGCTGGAATTTTAAACTTCTACAAAGATGATGTCGACAGAGGATGAAGATAGTCGAATTTTAAAAATCTAAAAATGACCCAGTTCGGGAAATCAAATTTCCTATCTTCAGAAGAAATATTAGATTTTCATGAGGTGTTTTGGATTTTTAGCCAAAGCCAAATCCAAAATTTAGGTAGTTATTTTTTAGTTAGTTTATTGTTTTTTCAAAATAATTTGTAATAAGGGTTATGTCTTTTCACCCTAAAGAGGTGTGAAATCCACTCAAACACATATATATACATAATGTAAAGAGACAAGAATACAATATATATTTTTAATAGGATAGAATTTGATCTCAAATACAACATGGGCTCTTATGTACTATTTTTTCAACATTAATAAAGATAAGTGCTCTTCTTTTTACTTGTGGTTATAAGTTATATATTTCCAATTAGTCTTTCGGATATTCTATTTTATAGAGTATTTCATTGTGTTAAATTCCCTGAGTATCATAATTCAAAATTAATATATATAGTTTAAATATCAATTGAAAGATCTGCATATCTTCTCTTGTTTTTATCGGTCTCTTAATTTGAGTTAAATTCAATCAGATTAGATATATAGATTAATTTGAATTATAACTCAATTGGAAGCCTATGAAGTGATAGTCTCACTTTATTAAAATCAAGTTTTTAAAACTGTCTCCAATTGTACATAGGATTGAGAATTTTCTAACTCTATAGCCCAAGTATTTAGAAGGAACTGATCTAATAATTATTTAGAAATTGTCATTTGGTTCATACTTTGTAGTTTGTAGATTATTTAATTATTATTTCAAAAGCATTACTTTTTAGTCCTTAGTATAATCCATTTTAGTCAAGCTTTATAAAGTAGAGATTATAAGGAGA
>MU224637.1:2293642-2321366 GCA_018584345.1 Thuja plicata | reverse complement strand
TTAGGCCTACCAGCCTTGGCTTGATTAAGCCAAAATTGTAGAGGTATCAAGTGGTGCATCACCATTATACCTGTCAGTTGGCCAAAAGTGATCCATCATTTTTGGGCACCAACAAATTGGCGACTCTACTGGGGAGTTATTTATGAAAGACAATGTTGAAGATTACCTAGAAGCTCTGGTGATTTAATTAAGACTCTACTGGAGATAAGAACTCAGAAGACAATAAGTTTTTTCCTTCTAGAAAGAAGGTGGTGACTCTATTGAAAAGAACCTAATGTATAAAGAAAGAAGTTTTCTATAAATTCAGATATTCAGTATGTACCAGAATACATATTCACATAATGTATCAAACTTTTGTGACCCAAGACCAAAATTTATTATTAAAGTATATAGACCATTGAGTTTTGATAACATCCCTGGTGGTCTGAAAGATTTTCCTCTTAAACTAAAAAAATATGTTCCAAAATTTTTTGGAGATGGATCAGAATCACCAATGGAGCATTTGCAGGCATTTTGTAAATTTATTGTAGATTGTCATATCTATGCAAAATATGTGATTATGAAACTATTTGTAAGATCATTGACAGATCATGCAGGTTTACTTTTTAGTATGACACCTGAACAAAGTATATCATCATGGAGAGAGTTTGAGCAATGGTTTCTTGATATGTTTCATGATGCAAGTGAAGATAATATGCATTATGAACAGGACAAGATTCAGGATCATAATATGGAAGATGACTCTTACATGTCTCCACTTGATGCATTTTTTTTGTCTTGGAGAGATTTGAAGGGGATTCTTCTGCACATTTTCTGATAAGAATGGTGGACATTCTTTGAGAAATACCTTCAAACATTATGCCTTTACAAAAAGAAATCATGAGAAAGGTCAAAAAATTGGGAATTACACCAGATGATCCTTCTGTAAAGTTCCTTTTGCATATATTAGAAGAAGATGATGAAGACAAAAAAATGGAGGCTATTGCTCAGATTGAACAAGGCCTTGTGCTTGATGATTATCTTGGTGAGGAAGATGAATGAACTAGTCATACAGAAGATAAAGAAGCATCCACTCCTAAGAACCATAATAATACTTGTGATGACATGGAGGATAAAAATTCAGATCAGATTGAAGAAGAATTTGTACATGATGAGATGTGTATGAGAACATGTATTAATGACCATGATGATGAGGAAGAAAACCTTCTTAGTACAAGAGAAATTTCAGCTTTGTTAGACATGGAATATCAAAAACATGTTGAGAAGAGTGGTCAAATTTTTTTTCATCATGATAAGAAAGTTAATAGATCAATATATATTTAGGGAGTACTAGATGAAGGAGATGATAAATTCAAAAAATCAAATAACAGAGATGAAATAGAACAACATACAATATATAAACAAGAAGAAGTTTTAGATGAAAGCTCTCATGAAGATATGCCCAAGCTCTCTATGTTCCTGAATTCATTATTTGATGAGGAAGAAAAAGAAGATGTGCTTGAGTTCTCTATGTTCTTGAATCTATTGTTTGAAGAGGAAGTAGAGGAAGATATGCCTATGCACTTGAATCTATCAGTTGAAGAATATTTTCTATGCAATCAAGTCCATCAACATCATGAAAAAGACAGTGGGCCTAGTGATCATTTTGAAGATGATGAAACTCAAAATATGTATGGGGAAGTGTATTCAGAAAGTGAGACATGCATTATCTCATCCTATGAGTAGAATTTGTATAAAAAATATGAAGATGAGATGGAATCAAACATACATAACGAGGAGAATGTATTGAATATTAGTTCTGAAAATTATTCGAGTATCCTATCTAATCAAATTCTTGATAAGAATGAAGTTCCTGAATGTGAGTTATCTTCAAATCCGTTTTGTAAAGAGAAACAACATCTTGAGTATAGGGAAGATTGTGTATGTAAAGGCATCCATGCAGAAGAGCTTAATCTAGTTACTTGTAGGGCTGATCAAATGCATGGGGATCTTCTATTTAGCAAGGAATATAGTGTACCTGCTAACTTTTCTAAGGGTAAACAAAAGTCAAACCATGTTAATAAAGCAATGAATATTATCCATGAGAATGGTGGCATCGTATTAGGGAGATCCAAAGTATTACATGATCATAATTATGTGTTTAATAGAGGAAAGAAGAAATGTTCATTTTTTGGGGGCTTGGGGCCACCCAATTTCACTTTGCATCATATTAGGTGTGGATACTTGGTCTACTTCTCCAAAGATAGCTGGAATCTCGCTATGCTCAAAGGGAGCATACATCCCTAGAAAGAGCCACTGTTGGTACCCTAAATTTTGAGAATTTAGAAGTTCCAATCCATTATCAAGAAAGCAAGTTTCTCCATATTAAAAAAATCAAAGGAAGGAAGCTTTATGACACAAATAAATAGAACTAACTAATCGAAGCCTTCAGAAAATTCTAGAATTTCAAACTTCTACAAAGATGATGCTGACAGAGGATGCAGATAGTCAAATTTTAAAAATTTAAAAATAACCAAGTTTGGGAAATCAAATTTCCTATCTCCAGTAGAAATATTAGATTTTCGCGAGGTGTTTTCGATTTTCAGCCAAAGCTAAATCTGAAATTTAGGTAGTTCTTTTTTAGTTAGTTTATTGTTTTTTCAAAATAATTTGTAATAAGTGTTATGTCTTTTCACCCTAAAGAGGTGTGAAAGCCACTCAAACACATATATATACATAATGTAAAGAGAAAAGTATAGAATATATATTTTTAATAGGATATAATTTGATCTCAACTACAACATGGACCCCGATGTACTATTTTTTCAACATTAATAAAGATAAGTGCTCTTGTTTTTACTTGTGGTTATAAGTTATATACTTTCAATTAGTCTTTCGGATATTCTATTTTATAGAGTGTTTCATTGTGTTAAATTCCCCGAGTATCATAATTCAAAATTAATATATAGTTTAAATATCAATGGAAAGATCTGCATATCTTCTCTTGTTTTTATCTGTATCTTAATTTGAGTTAAATTTGATAAGATTATCTATATAGATTGATTTGAATTATAAGTCAAGTGGAAGCCTATGAAGTGATAGTCTCGCTTTATTAAAAGCAAGTTTTTAAAACTGTCTCCGATTGTACATAGGATTGAGAATTTTCTGACTCTATACCCCAAATATTTAGAAGGCATTGATCTAATCATTATTTGGAAATTGTCATTTGGTTCATACTTTGTAGTTTGTAGATTATTTAATTATTATTTCAAAGGCATTAATTTTCAGTCCTTAGTATAATCCATTTTAGTCAAGTTTTATAAAAAAGAGATTATAAGGAGATTTGTTGCTTTCCTCCAAGGATCATTCACCACCTTTGGAGGAACTTTGTTGTATATGCAATGGTGCAACATAGATAATTTGATAGTTGAAAGTGAAATCAGGCCTACCAGCCTTGGCTTGATTAAGCCAAAATTGCACAGGTATCAAGTGGTGCATCACCTTTATACCTGTTAGTTGGCCAAAAGTGATCCATCATTTTTGGGCACCAACACTTTGATCATATTACTATAATAAGGGTATATGGTTGTGCATAACCACCTCATATTTTCCCTAAGTTTGTACCCCTTAGAGTTGCTTTCTTAGAGTTTGTTTGGCAGATTACTTGGGTTGACAAGGAGTTTTTAGAAGGGCATAAAAAAGGTACTTTTGTCCCTAGGTTATGGGTTGGTTGTGATTTCTCTATTGGGAAGAGATTTTTTGACCTGATCAACAATTTTCTAAAGCAATATAGAATGTCTCCAACAATTTCTAGGTTCTTTGGTCTAGAACAGTTTGTGAAAATAGTGCTGAAATCTATGACCCCTTGGAAAAAATTAGAGATCATGAGCCGCTAGATGATGAAGACATTGTGAGAAATAAACTAGGTAGGCATGAAGTCTAAGAGAGAAGAAGGAAATGGAATAATCTTCTCAGGGTATAACCTAACTAGAAAGAATCAGACAAGACTTTCTCTAGTTTTTTTCCTAACCTCTCATATCTACAAAGAATGGAGGAGATGATCAAGTCTTATGATATACTAATGGCACAAGTACCACAATTCAGTGCTGAAGATGCACAATCCTAGGGATCCCCAATCCCTGTTGCATTGCATGATGAGGATCATCAAGAAAAAAAATAGGAGAAAGAAGAAAAATAGGAAGAACTTCACCAAGAAGAAGAAGAAGAGGTGGGTGAAGAAGCTATTTCTACCAGAGATCCACCAAGAAAAAACAAAAAAAAAACACAAGGGGTAGGATAGGAAGAAGATGGCCAAGGATATAATAACAAAGCATGGAAAATATTTCAGGAGGCTCAAAAGACAAATGCAAAAGGAACCCCAGGTTGAAGGTCAAGGGGATAATCAGATGGTATTATTTAGAGAAACTGATGAGAGAGTAATGATGGCAGGTGAATTCATGAAAGATGATGAATTCATAAAATCTGATGAATTTAATAGTTTCTTGATCAAAATGAAATAGAAGGATCTAAGGTAGAGCCTAATCATAGGAGAAGGTTAGGAAGACAAAAATGAGGAAATTGTGAAGACACTCCAGGATTATGATCCTGAGAGTGAGCTGATCACTGTGGATCAAGAAAGACTATTGGTGCAGAATAGTGGGGTGTTGTTAATGCTAGATTGGGACTTACAGTCCACTTTCATCATTGAATAGATTAGAAGGCAAGAAGACCCCTTAATGAAAACAATGTTTGAAATTGATGAAGTTCTAAAAGGATCAATATTTGATCCTAAATCCAAGACTCTAGCTATATGGTCATTGGCCCCTGCTACACAAAAGCCTCTAGTAATGACCATAAGAGAGGAAAATAGAGTAGAAAGGATGATTTGGAATCTGTAGAACACTACAGACACTGAGATAGCTCAGTAAATGATTCAATTATCATTCATGAACCTGGCAAAGGTTGATGATCTATCTAAAAGGTATGAACCAACTTTTGGCCAGATGATGGCCTTAGCAAAAAAGCATGAAGACATAGTGGTTCATAACCACACATTGGAGGAAGAGATTGCTAAGTTGAAGGATGAATTAGTGGAGAGTAAGAGAGAGAAGACTCTAGTCCCTCATGTAATACCAAAAATTGAAACAGATGTTGCCACAGAGGCAAAAGAAGATTTAGCAATGGCAGAAGGCCAGTCCAAGGAATTGTCATAGGGACAGAGCATAAATATCATGTCTATCATATTTCCCATACTTCAACATTGAATTGATGTTTTGAAGAAGAATACTGACATAGTGTATACACTGTATGGCTCATTGGAAGAAGCATCAAAGATAGCTGCTGAAGCTATGACATTTTCAGAGCCCACATTTAAGACTTGGTTAGGAAGAGATAGGCTGATGGAAAAATTGAAGACATCCATGTTATATAGTGATGACTTTCCTAATAAAATCACAGATACTATTGAAATTATCAATGAGGTGAATAATACATATGACTTATTTAATGATAAGGCTTACTTAATAAATAATAAATTGCAACTGTTTGGTGACCAATGCCCTCCCCTGATCCCAAAAATATATGATGAAGCTGACATTCTGAAGCCACAATCCAAGTGGATAGATGGATTTGATGGGATATTTATGGATGAGGAGATGAAGCAATGCATAGAGAAGGATTTCAATGCTAAATATTTCAATGAACTGATTGACAACCTCTTCAAGGTTGAGAGAGATATGACAAGTTTGTTTCAAAGGCCAGAATAGCCATTGATGCGAGATGGAGAGAAGCTGTGGGAAAGCTAGAACTAGTAAATAGTTTTGATTGGCCCATTGTGAAAGAGGTAAATAGGTGGGAAGATAATATGAAAGGATGAAGATGATATTGTGAAATTGCAACAACAAACCTTGTTCAGACTTCGCCAACTTTTGCCACCTATTTTCTATTACAAATTTTATTTTTATGCTAATTGCAAAATTGTTGTTGAAAAAGATTTTGTAAATCCTTCCCATGTAGTCCATAGCTTATTGCATCCTTAGTTATAAAAGGATTCCAAGACTACTAGGAAGAGGATAGCCATTTTTCATTTGGAAGTACAAGTTAAAATGTACAAACTCTGGTGTAAGACCAATACATTTTTAGGGCTCTAAAATTACTGTTGAATGTATTAGCAGTTTTGATTATGAATAAAAAATGAAATCCATGAATATTTTTTGGAACATATGATGAGCATTTTTTTTGCATTATGGTTTTCTAAATTTTATGTAAATTGAATGCTCAAGGAATGTTCTATTTATACATCTGTTAGGTAGATTTTGAAATAGTTTTAGGGTTCTTTCAAGGAAAGATTAAAATTTCCTTAGGATTATTTTCAGTAAGATTTAGGGTTTATAATGAATTTGATGAATTATTTTTTTATATGTGTGAGGATAGATATATAAGGTATATCTATGTTTATGCCAGATTCTGTAATGTTTTAAATTTTGTTCATGAGCAAATTGGTTAAAGTTATTCAGAAGTAACTCCATGCCCTATGATTTAAGCACTGGTCTATTTTCCACTGAATTAAGTGACTACCATTATAAAAATTGATCTTTACCTTTATGTTATATGTGTCCAATAAATATTACAGTGGTCAACCCCTATAATTCCATTCATGTTCTACTAGGATAATTTAGTGATTTTATTATTCTAAGTTGGAAGTGTATTCCCACCCAAGTTTATGGAGCTCAAACTGCAGAGGGTTTAAAAACCCTATTTCTATCATTTTGTATCTTTCTTGGTCAGTGTCTGGGATAAATAGAGAAAGATCTTTGAGAGTATTTTTATGTTAGCAAGAAATGGAACTAACAAAAAATGGCGACTCTACTAGGGATTTTTATCAAGGAATGTGTGAAAGGTTAGTCTGAAGATAATATTTCATATATATAGATTCCTTGAAGTCCATTTTTTGAAATCACAAGTTGTGTATTGCACTTTATTGAATCATATCCTCAAATATCATTGTCAAAGTGAATTTTCATTACTTTATTCCCAAAAAATTTTGGGTGGCGACTCCAAGTTATTGGTTATAGTATTTCTAAGGGGACCATTAGCATATCAAGTGTTTGAGATTTCATTTTGGACAAAATGAGGAATGCAAAAGCAAATACAAAAAATCAATCTCAAGCAACATCAGAGAGTGATGTTTCTAAAAATTCTAGAAGGAACCATTCTAGGAAGGGAGAATATTATAATAACACCTCTTGGAAGCCTAGATCTATAGGCCCCAGTCAGTCCTTAGGTATTATTCTTGATAAAGAAATGAATGAAACTCTGAATCATGAGTCTGACACTATTGGTTACTTTGAGGATATATTTAACCCTAGACCAAAGAATCAATATCAAGAAAAGGGGGAGACATCATCCTATTTCAAGGGTATCCCTTATGAATAGGTTGAGGACCAAAAATGAGATAACCTAATGAATATCTATGATTCTTCCAGTTCTAATATTGAGGGAGTCCTCAAAGATAATGACCTCTTGATGAGGGAGTTAGATGAATTACTGCTTATCAAGAAGAAAAATGATGAGGCTAGAGAGGAACAAATTATAAATGTAATCGCTGGGAGAGAGAATTTGAAAAAGCGGGTTGCCCAATTAAAATTGGAAGCTCAGGATGCTAATGAGGGATTTCATGGCTTGAATAAATAATTTTTAGGAGATGTAGACACCTTGAGAAAAGAATGCAAAGAAAGAGAACACCTACTTAAGAAAAGTGATTCCAGAGATACAGGCCCTATGGTGAGACTTGTCATTAATTATGAAAGTCAAAAACCTCCTAAGTCTTAGATATCTACACAAAATGTATCAACAGATAATGTTACACAAATAGATGTTGATAAAGGAAAACAAAATCTCACTGGCATTAAATTTTTTGAACCTAAGATTGAAGAGGGTATATCTCAAGATATGTTTTCACTGGATATGGAACTGGAAAGGGCTAGAAAGGCCAAGGATGATATTGCAAGGCAATCCTTCTGTAGAAATGAAAAGAAGGATTGCCTTCATGAGTTCCATGACTAATCCTAATGTAACAAATAATACTACTGCAGCTAGTCAAATTATGCCTATATTTAATTCTAGTATTCACACCAATAATGCTAATACAAATACCCAGAAATATGGTGTAGCTCAAGGAGTTGCATCACAGTTAGGAGTAAGTGGACTTAACAGAAATATTAGCCACCAAAATGTAGCCATTGGCCAAAACATCGGTAATATTGGTCATAGTGTTGGCTAGAATATGGGCACTAATTTTCAAAGAAGACCTACTCATTTGGAGAGATATAGGAAACTATTTTTTGATGGTATCCCTGGTCTACCAAATCCCATTCCTAATGAAGTCAGAGATAAAATCTCCAAATTTAGTGGAAATAATTCCATAACTGGTGAAGAGCATCTAAAAGTCTTTTCGGATACAAGGAATGATTATGAGATTGGAAATGAAGATGTTGTGATGAAATTGTTTGTGCAATCACTAATTGAGGATGCAAGAGACTGGTACCAAGGAATGCCTGATCATAGTATCTATTCTTGGGATGAATTTTTTAGAAATTTCAAAGAATAGTATGGTGAAAAAATAAATTCTAGTTTTAGGTTACATAAATTCAACAGTTTGAAGAAGTTTGCTAATGAAGGCATTGCTGAATTCAATGCTAGGTTTAAAAAAGATATGTATAAGTTGTTCCAAGTATTGAGAGTAGATGAAAATGTATGTGTTACCACCTACTGTAATTCTTTAGATGGGAAGACTTCTTATCTACTTAGAGATAAATATCCTTAGACTATGAGAGATGCATATAAATTGGCCATAAATATAGAAAGCAACAGAAGAGCTTCTGGAAAGCTTGGCAAATAGGATGATAGTAGACTCTGGAAAGAGTCAAAAACACAATCAAATAAAAATCCCAGGGAAGAAGATAATATGGAAATATTGGTAAGTGTGGTGAAAGATCTTGATGCTAAGGTAGACAAGAATGAAAAAGGGTTTCAAAATAATAGGCCACAATACCAAAGGCAAGATAAGCCTTACAGGCTACAAGATTTTACCTATAAAACTCAGTGGAAGGATGGAAAACCTATGTCAGAAGAACAAAATGATCCTAAGAAAAAAGACATCCCTAATCCATTGAAAAACAACAATGCACATAATGTGGAAAACACTCCTTGGTGCATGGCCTATAATATGCCTCATTCTCCTTATCAACGTGAAGTAGCTCAGGGTATGGTGGAGAAAAGTAAAAACATTGGAACACAAGAAAGCCATAGTGAGAAAAAACCTGCAAAAAAAATGTGTGCACTTACTCTTGAAAATGACAATGGTAGCTCAGAGGAAGAGCCACAAGAAAACTTGCCAATCACAGTGAATAATACAAGCACTAAGTTAGAACATTTTCAATTTGGAATGCCTAATGATGAGGAGATAAGATTTCTAACTATTACTGTTGTGACACATGCAATAAGTTCATATCAGCTTAGGAATAGAAAGGTTTATCAAAGTGGGAAACAACCTGACTCACCTATTATCACAGAAGTTAAAAGGGAGGAATCTACATAAGGTGAACTGAAGGACACTCTAGTTAAAGAAAATAAAGATACCCCTACTCATGAACAAAAAAGAAGACAGTTAAAGGACAGTAAAGGTAAAATATCTTTTGACAATGTCACGAGTTTCCCATCTTTTAACATGAAACAAGCCTTATCTCATATGAAAGTCTCTGTCCCTTCGCTTGAGATGTTTAAAATCAAAGAGCACCAAGAAGCAGCCTTCTCATTGTTATCTAATTTGCCTGGTATGCATGATGATGCCAATTTGAATGATAAATTGAAAGGTGAGCAAGAAGAAAAAGATGGAATCCCAATCTATCTAGGAAATATAATTATCCAAGAGCTAGATTAGATTGATCCTTTTTATGTAACACTTCTCACAAATAATATGCTATTAAAAAATTGTATGATGGATTCAGGGACTGCTGCTAATGTGATGACTTCCACTATCATGAAGCAATTGAGTTTAAAGGTGGACACTGCTTATGGTAAATATTATGCCATGGACAATAGGGAAGTACCTATAGTAGGAACTTTACAAGGATTAGATGTAAAACTTGCTGCATACCCTGAGGTCACTTTTAAAATAGATGTTGTGGTTGTGGATTCACCACCCCATTATGAAATGCTTTTATCAAGATAGTGTGTTGCAGCCATTGTAGGACATGTACAATTGGATTTGTCTTATGCTACTATTTCTATAAATGGGAAATAAGAAAAACCATTGAGGGAGTCGAGATCTCCTATTTATGTTAAAAAAATTGAACTGAACATGCTTAATTTCTTTGTGGATGTAGATATGCATAATTTCAAGGTTGAAAAGATTCAACCATAGTTGAAAAATATAGATCCCATAGTGGAATAATTAGAACTACAATAGCTTGGACTGTGGCAGATGTATTTTGATGGAGCATGCTCTAGAGAAGGGTCAGGAGCTGGTGTACTATTTGTCTCTCCATCAGGTATCACTTTCAAGTACTCATTTCTACTATCATTTCAATGTATAAACAATACAACTGAGTATGAGGCATTGTTACTAGGAATAGAAACATCAATCAAGCATGGCATTAAGTTATTAAGAGTTTTTGGTGATTCAAAACTAGCTATTTCCCAAATTAGATCAATATATGCTACTAAAAATGATAGGCTGAAACAATATAATCATGCTGTATGGGATAGCATTGAATTTTTTGATGCATTTTCCATCAATTGGATAGAGAGATCTAAGAACATCATGGAAGATTTTTTGGCTAATGTGGCCCTAAAAATGATGATCTAACGCTAGTAGGAGTATCTATTGTGGAAACCAAAACCAGGCCTGCCATTCTTGATAGTGTATACAATTGGAAAGTATTTGAAAGTGATGAGTATATTCTTAATTTCATTAAATGTGTGGATAATTATGAAGTGAAAATCATTGACTGTAATAATTTGATAGAAATTATTGATGGGAAAGAAACTATATTTGGCAATGAAATTCTGCAGTTACAAACAAATGAAATCCCTAAAGGAATAACTCAATTGGAGGGATTATTTACTAACAATGATAGTCATATGTGTCAAAAATATACAGCCAAGTTGGATGAATTTGAGGAGGTAAACTTGGGATCAGAGTGTGATCCTAGGATTGTAGATATTGGAAATAAATTGGCTCCTCATGTGAGGACAAATTTGATTAGCGTGCTAAAAAGATTCAAACATGTTTTTTCTTGGTCTTATGAAGATTTTAAGGCTTATAGGGAAGATCTCTTTAAATATGAAATCCCATTAAAAGATGATATTAAGCCTTTTAGACAAAAATAGAGGCCAATCAATCCTTTGCTGGCCCCCAAAATGCAACAAGAATTGACAAAAATCAGAGAGGCTGGGATAATAAAACCAATCAGACATTCTTCTTGGGTGTCCAATTTAGTCCTAGTCAAAAATAAAAATGGAGACATCAGGCTATGTGTTGATTTTAGGAACCTTAATGTAGCCTCATTAAAAGATAATTATTCTTTGCCAAACATGGAGGCAATGCTACAAAGAGAAACTGGTTGTGAGCTTTTATCTATGATGGATGGTTTTTCTGGTTATAACCAGGTGTTGGTCCAAGAATTTGAACAATTCAAGACAACTTTTACTACCCCATGGGGTACATATGTCTATGTGAGAATGCCATTTGGCTTGAGAAATGTAGGGGCTACTTTCCAAAGAGCCATGGATGTGGCTTTTAAGGAGTTTGTAAATATAATTATGGTGGTGTACCAAGATGATTTAATTGCATATTCCCAAATGGCTGAGGATCATTGTAAGCACTTGGAGAAGATTTTTACTAAAGCCTTGGAGTATGGGATTTCATTAAATCCAAAGAAGTGTCACTTTGCTGTGACAAAAGGTAGATTATTGGGGCATATAGTGTCCAAAGAAGGTGTCAGGATTGATCCTGAAAGGGTGGAAGCCATTAACAAGCTCTTGCCCCCCAAAAATATCAAAGGTGTCCAGTCTTTCCTTGGGAAAGTAAATTTTGTGAGGAGATTCATAGAACACTTTTTTGAGATAGTAAAGCCCATTGTTAAATTATTAAAGAAAAATGCTAAATTTGAATGGGATAAAGATGCCCGGTAAGCTTTTGATGAGATAGAGATAGCTATTCAGCAAGTGCCTGTACTAAGATCTCCAAATTATGAAAAACCTTTTTCTCTATTTTCTTTTGCTTCATTCCATACAATTGTTGTAGTACTTTTGTAGAAGGATGATGAAGGTTTTGATAACCCCATAGCATTTTTCAGTAAGTCTTTGCAAGTAGAAAAACTTAATTAAGAGACAATGGAGAAACAAGCGTATGCATTGGTCAAAGAAGTCAAGGTTTTTAGACCTTATCTAGTTTGTGCAAAGATAATTGCTTATGTGCCACATGCTACAGTGAAAGATATATTGTCTCAGTCTGAAGTTACTCGAAAAAGGTGTAGATGGATCAACCAGATCCAAGAATTTAATTTGGAAATTCAAGTCACCAAATTGGTAAGGGGTTTGGGTTTGGCCAAGATAATGACTGACACAAACATGGAGTTGGCTCAAGTCAATGATGTACAAATAGTAAATATGAATTTGACTAGTATAGAATTGTAGCCATGGGATATTGATGTAGTATTTTTCCTAAAAAATGGGAAATGTCCAGAACATATGTCAAATAATCAAAAAAGGACTCTGAAGTTGTAGGCTCAAAGGTATGTCTTGATATGAGGTGATTTATTTTGGAAGAATAGGGATGAATTTTTGTTGCTCTGTTTGGATAAATCACAATCTAAAATAGTTTTGAGTGAAATGCATAGTGGTGTATGTGGGGGGCATTATTCTTCCAAGACCACAACTCACAAAATAATCAGAGCTGGATATTATTGGCCATGTCTTTTCAAAGATACTCAGGTGTTTGTACAAAGGTTTGAACCTTGCCAAATTTTTTCCTCTAAGATGAAATTTTCAGGAGCTCTACCTTAAAACCCTATGACTATTAAAGCATGACCTTTTACCCAATGGGGTATTGATTTTATTGGTGAATTTACAGAAAAATCCAGTGGAGGCCATAGTTGGATTCTTGTGGCTATAGACTATTTCACAAAATGGATAGAGGAAATTCCATCAAAAAGGGCTACTAGTAAGGTAGTAATGAATTTCTTGATGGATAATATTCTGAAAAAATTTGGTGTGCCCACTAAGTTAATCATAGATAATTCCATGTGTTTTAGGGTTGAGGAGTTTAAGGATTTTTTTAAAGACTATGGCATTATTGTATCTGATTACTCACCATATCATCCTAAAGAAAATGGACAAGCTGAGTCCAACAACAAAAGCATTATGAAAATCATTAAGAGAATTTTGGAGAAAAATAAAAATTCTTGGCATTCAAAACTGAAATTAGCCTTTTAGGCTGACAGAGTAATAGTGAAAAGAGAAATAGGGGTATCCCCTTTTGAAATGGTTTATGGAACTCAGGCAAGATTGCCTTTAAACAATCTATTACTAGTGTACAAATTTCTCCAAGAAGAAGAGTTTGATGAACAAGAACCCATGATGGAAATGATGGACCAATTGGTGGAACTAGAAGAAATAAGAGAAGATGCATACAAAGGAAACATGAAACTCCAACAGAAGTCCAAGTACCTATTTGATAAAAGAGAAACTGAAAGAAAATTTCAAATAAATGATATGGTGTTGCAATGGAATGCTAGAAAAGAGGAGAAGGGGAAACATGGTAAATTAGAATCACTATGGATGGGTCCCTTTGTAATCCAGGAGTTTCATGGTCAAGATTATTATTTTTTAGAAGACCCCAATGGTGAGATACAGGAATTGCCAGTACATGGACAATTCCTGAAGCATTATTTCTCATAAAATTCTTGTTTCCATGCACAGTAGATTAGATTTCCCTACTTTAGTGTGGTTTTGTGTGTGTATGTACAGTTTTGTTTTGGTTTGTGGTCTGTCTCCCAAGGTTTTTTCTTCTAATGTCAATTTTGCAATTAACTTTGCCCAGTCAGAGCCATTGTTAGCACTGCATATCAAAATTTTTAAATTTCCATGCTTTGGAAATTTTTCTCACATCTTTTGATTCAAAATCCATGTCTTTTCATGTCAAAAATCAAATTTATGGTTAAGTTTTCAAATTGCCTTGTTCTAAGCTTTAGTCATACACCCATGCTGATCTTTTAAAGTGTCTTTTTAGATGCACGAGTGAGAGATGAGTCATTTTTAAGTGTATCACGCAGTCATGGTCATGTCTCGTTTAGTCAAGTTAGGTGTGCAACTGAGCAAGTTTGAAATATTTTGTATGTTTCTCACTCACAAGGATCAAGTTCTATGAAAAAGGTTTAGCGAGTTAGCAATGAGTTAAGTTTTTATGTATCGCACAGTCGTGGTGGTCTTAGGTCTTTCACTTTTTGATCTATGACTAAGTGAGTGATGAAAGAGAAGGTCTAGTCGCTCACTCGGGCTAATTTATTATGCATATCATTTGAACCCGCGAGTGTGTGAGGAAGTCATATTTTTAGTAGCACTCACTCGTGCAAGTCTTAACTATTGTATTTTGTGTAGTACGAGTACACGATACAGTATATTTTGATCATCAAATGGTTCCTATCGCTCAGTCGCATAGGAAGTATTTAGTGTTTTAAAAGTGCATGAGTGCGTGACTAAGTGATCAATTTTGTTCTCGCTCACTCGCCAATGGTTTACTGTTTCAAATGATAAGCTCATGAGTGCAAGATGAAAGAGAGACAAGAGGCTATCGCCCACTCGCCCATGAATAAAGTCAAATGAGAAAACCCTAGCGGGTGTGTGATTGAGAAATCATGTTGGCTATCCCTCACTCACATACAGTGTGTTGGTTAAGTTTTCAAGCCTGCGAGTGCGTGATGAAGAGGATTGAAAGGCACTCACTCAGTCGTGAAGGATTATTTCATAATGAAATCTCAGTAGCGAGTATGCGACTATGGTGGAAAAAGGTCATCGCTCACTCGCTCATGCTTATGAACTAAAATATTTTGTAGTGAAAGTGAGTGACTGAGTAAAAGTGCATAATGAAAGTAGTCATTGCTCATTCACAGAGGTATAAAGACAAATCAAAATCCATAGCGACTGCACAACTAGAAAATAATGTACGGGTAAAACAACAAAGTTGTGTCACGTTTCAGGACCACTTATCAGCACAACTAAATTTAAGTATTTCTTAATAAAAATTAATTTTTGTAAAACATATGGTCTAGCTAGATTCATTCTTGCTAAGATAGATAAGTGGTTAAACTTTTCCAATTGGAAATGTCTATTAAATGCATGTTTTATACCAATTACCAAAGAAATAAAATTATTTCAGAAAATCGATGTTTCAATAACCCCTACTCTTTTTAATGATGTTTTTAAAAAATGTAAAAAATACCCTTTTGTAGTGCTCAGAGTCAATATTATTGTCATATAAAGTTTATAGTATTTTGATTAGATCTAATATATTATAATTGAAAAATACAACAAGTAGGTATTTTAACATTCAAGAAGATGTTGCTTCAAATAAGTAAAAAAATAGTAAATCATATCAAAAAAATTTAAAATTTATATTTAACACTAGAGGAGAGATTCCTCTTCAAGAATATGTAATTTTTTTCTGAATAGTGTATATTTGATAGGGGAAATTTGGTGGGAGATGAAAACTGTCAATTTTAGAAAGTTCAACTTTGAGCAATTATAACAGAGAAAATATACATTGAAAACCAATCTTTCTTCTTTTCTGCACTAGCTATACATTATATCTATAACATACTTTAAAATCAGAGGAAAAATAGATTATTTGCATATACTTGTTTGGTGGGAACTAGACCCCAGATTTTCAGTAGTTTTCAGCAATTGAAAAATGGACTTCAAATTTTGAAAAACTATATCAATTCTTGTTCAAATTTTTTTTAAAAATTATAGACATAAACTTCATGCATTTTTACACATTTCATCCGTTTACGTCATCCTCAAATTATAAATACAAATGCCACTTTTTATGTCGTTAAAGTTGAACAGTTTGCATGTTGTGGTCCTTTTCCTTTATAAAAGTGTGACACAGGTTTGTAATTTTACCCGTATGATTGTTTTCAAAAACCACTCACTCGCTCAAGCACAATTCAAGATAAATAGAGGTCAGTGAGTGTGTGCCTGAGAAATTATTGAGTAATAAAGATCATATCTCTCACTCATGAGGTTTCAAAGAAAGTAAAGTTTTGAGTGGCGAGTTTGCGACTAATAAAAGGAAAAATAACACCACTCAATCGCTCAAGTATAAATACAAATTATAAAGAGATAGCGAGTGCACGACTATCACATGATGAATTTTTAAGTTAGGTCATCGCCTAGTCATGGAGCATATGAACCTAGATGAAAATATATTGTGAGTGTGTGATTGCTTAGAAGGAAAGGTCTTGTCACTCACTCACAAGGACAATTTTGAATGTAAGAAAGGTACATTAGGTTGGTGAAAAATTCACAGGTGGCTCATTTCATGGCTTACAAAGGAAAAAAAGAGAAAAGTGAGTACTCTTTTCTAGTAGGGATCAAACAGTGTGAATTAATGGAAGCATTAGTTACAGAGAGATGATTGCATGACACTGCAAGTGTGACAATTTGGCATTCAAGTGGAAAAGACATCGATTTGATAGCTATAAAGATGAATGATTGAGCTTGATTCTGTACAACTCTCATTTGTGATTTGAATATTTTCACTATGAAATCAACAGAGTTTGTTTTTCTGAGAGTGAATTCTGGGAAGGAAAGATGAGTCAAGCTACTACTAGCGCTACCTCATAGGGGTCTGAAAAGAAGAAGGTTGCAACAAAGAAATACATAGAAGAATTTGCTAATTTGCTTCTGGGACATCAAATGCAAACAGTGCTAACGAGGATGAATGGAGAGATAGATGATGCCAATGCAGAAATCCGGTCACTCCAAATTTCTCTGGTAATACTTTGTTCCATTATTTTTGGAATAATAGGATTAAACCAGTACCTATTTGCAACCCCTGGGAGTTAAATATGGCAAATTTGATTATGCTTGATATATATGTGGATATAGGGTTAATCAGGGAACTTGCTAAGAATTATTACCTAGTAGCTAGGGTAATCAGAAAGAAAAACAAAGAGACCTTAGTATCCATAGATAGGAGATCAGTAGTAGAGGTTTTTGGGATCACTGGTCATTATGCATAGAGATTGAGATGGAAAACATTTAGGTGAGTTACAAGAAAAGGGAGAAATTAATAAAAAAGTTTGACATGTCCAGATATATGCCCCGGGTGGATAGGAACTTGGTTAAAGTCCTAGACAACCTTAAACCACCATTTGACTGATCCCTTTTCCATCACTACATAAAGTGCATAGTATATGGTTTGAGCAGAGTACTAGGTTTTGATGGAGATTCTATAGTGCCCCAAGACATGATCATGATGGCAATGAATATCCAACACCCAGAGGTCAATACTGATTATGACTATGTGGGATACATAGTTGAAGCTATACATGCTGCATTGGTAGAGATATAGTCGGATGCCCATGTACCAACTTTTAAGCATTATTCCCATTTAATGTGTACAATTCTATATTTTAACAGGGAATCCATGGACAGAGCTTGAATTGTTTATTTCAGAATATGGTGTCAATGCACCAATCCAAAGGTGGAAATAGGTATGGGACAGTTCATTAGTAAAATCATCTTTTGTATGCTTCTATAATTAGATTGTGGATCCAATTTTTGACTTACTAGGAACTGATAGGCAAAGATTTCCAAATGAGGTCAGAAGAGTCTTAAGACCTTGGAAATTTGTTCCAAATTGGCCAATTACTCACAACTGGGGTGATTTTTTCTTCTTTGATCATATTACTATCATAAGGGTATATGGTTTTACACAACCACCTCACATTCTCCCTAAGTTTGTACCCCTTAGAGTTGCTTTCTTAGAGTTTGTTTAGCGGATTACTTGGGTTGACAAGGAGTTTTTAGAAGGGCATAAAAAAGGTACTTTTGTCCCTAGGTTATTGGTTGGTTGTGATTACTCTATTGGGAAGAGAGTTTTTGACTTGATCAACAATTTCCTAAAGTAATATAGATTGTCTCTAGCAATTGCTAGGTTCTGTGATCCAGAATGGTTTGTGAAAATAGCCCTAAAATTTATGACCCCTTGGAAGAAAATTAGAGATCATGAGCCACTGGCTGATGAAGATATTTTCAGAAATAAGCTGGATAAGAATGAAGTCCAGGAAAGAAGAAGGAAATGGAATAATCTTCTCAGGGAAGAAGCTTACTAGAAAGAATCAGACAAGACTTTCTCTGGTTTTTTCCCTAACCTCCCATATCTACAGAGAATGGAGGAGATGCTCAAGTTTTATGATACACTAATGGCACAAGTAGTACCATTCAGTGCTAAAGATGCATAATCCTAGGGATCCCCAGTCTGTTTTGCATTGCATGATCAACAGCATCAAAAATAAAAATAGGAGCAAGAAGAAAAGTAGTAAGAACTTCACCAAGAAGAAGAAGAGGTGGGTGAAGAATCTACTTCTGCCAGAGAGCCACCTAAGAAAAAACAAAAAAACAAAACACAAGAAGGGCAGGATAGGAAGAATATGGCCAATGCTATAATAACAGAGCATGGACAATATTTTAGGAGGCTCAAAAGACAAATGCAAAAGGAACCTCAATTTGAAGGTCAATGGGATAATCAATTGGTATTATTCGAAGAAACTGATGAGAGAGTACTAATGGCAAGTGAATTCATGAAAGATGATGAATTCATAAAATCTAAAGAATTTAAGAGTTTCTTGATCAAAATGAAATAGAAGGATCAAAGGTAGAGCCTGATCACAAGAGAAGGTCATGAAGACAAAAATGAGGAAATTGTGAAGACACTCCAGGATTATGATGCCGACAGTGAGCTAATCACTGTGGATCAAGAAAGACTATTGGTGCAGAATAGTGGGGTGTTGTTAATGCTAGATTGGGACTTACAGTCCACTTTCATCATTAACTAGATCAGAAGGATCAGGATTTGATCCTAAATCCAAGACTCTAGCTATATGGTCATTGGCCCCTACTACACAAAATCCTCTAGTCATGACCATAAGAGTGGAAAAGAGAGAAGAAAAGATGATTTGGAATCTAAAAAACACTACAGGCACTGAGATAGCTCAGTTGACGACTCAAGTATCATTCATGAACTTGGAAAAGGTTGATGATCTATCTAAAAAGTATGAAACAACTTTTGGAGAGATGATGGCCTTAGAAAAAAAGCATGAATAGGTGGTGGTTCATAACCACACATTGGAGGAAGAGATTTCTAATTTGAAGGAGGAATTAGTGGAGAGTAAGAGAGAGAAGACTCTAGTCCCTCAGGAAATACCTAAAATTGAAATAGATGCAGCCATAGAGGCAAAAAAATGTTCAGCAATGGTAGAAGGCCAGTCCAAGGATTTGTCACAGGGACAAAGCATAAATATCATGTCTATCATATTGCCCATAACTCAACATAGAATTGGTTTTTTGAAGCAGAAGACTGACATAGTGTATACACTATATGGATCACTGCAAGAAGCATCAAAGCTAGCTGCTGAAGCTATGACATTTTTGGAGCCCACATTTAAGACTTGGTCAAGAAGAGACAAGTTGATGGACAAATTGAAGACAACCATCTTATATAGTGATGAATTTCCTGATAAAATCACATATACTATTTAAATGATCAATGAGGTGAATAATACATATGGCTTCTTCAATGGTAAGGCTGACTTAATAAACAATAAATTGCAACTATTTGGTGACCAATGCCCTCCCCTGATCCCAGAAATATATGATGAAGCTGTCATTGTAAAGCCACAATCTGACTAGACAGATGGATTTGATGGGATATTTATGGATGAGGAGATGAAGAAATGCTTAGAGAAGGATGTCAATGCTGAATATTGCAATGAACTGATTGACAACCTCTTCAAGGTTGAGAGAGATATGGCAAAGTTTGTTTCAGCGGCCAGAACAACCATTGATGCCAGATGGATAGAAGCTATGGGAAAGATAAAATATGTAAAGAATTTTTATTGGCCCACAGCTAAAGAGGTAAATAGGTGGGAAGTGAAGGTAAAAGGATGAAGAGGATATTGTCAAACTACAACAACAAACCTTGTTCAGACTTTGCCAACTTTTGCCACCTATTTTCTGTTACAACTTTTATTTTTATGCTAACTACAAAATTGTTGTCAAAAATGATTTTGTAAATCCTGCCCATCTAGTATGTAGCTTGTTGCCTCCTCAATTATAAAAGGATTCCAAGACTATTGGGAAGAGGATAGCCATTTTTCATTTGGAAGTACAAGTTAAAATGTACAAACTCTAGTTTAAGACCAATAAATTTTTAGGGTTCTAAAATTACTATTGAATGTATTAGCAGTTCTGATTATGAATACAAAATGAAATTCATCAATAGTTTTTGGAACATATGATGAGTATTTTGTCTTCATTATGGTTTTCTAAATTTTATGTAAATTGAATGCTCAAGGAATGTTCAATTTATACATCTGGTAGGAAGATTTTGAAATAGTTTTACGGTTCTTTCAAGGAAAGATTAAAATTACCTTAGGATTATTTTCAATAAGATTTAGGGTTTATAATGAATTTGATGAATTAGTTTTTTATATGTGTGAGGATAGATATATAAGGTATATATATGTTTATGCTAGATTCTGTAGTTTTTTTTAATTTTTGTTCATGAGCAAATTGGTTAAAGTTATTCAGAAGTGACTCCATGCCCTAGGATTTAAGCACTGGTATGTTTTCCACTGAATTAAGTGACTATCATTATCAAAATTGATCTTTACCTTTATGTTAGATATGTCCAATAAGTATTACAGTGGTAAACCCCTGTAATTCCATTCATGTTCTACTAGGATAATTTAGTGATTTGATTATTCTAAGTTGGAAGGGTATTCCCGCCTGAGTTTATGGAGGTCAAAGTCCAGAGGGTTTAAAACCCCTATTTCTATCATTTTGTATCTTTCTTAGTCAGTGTCTGGGATAAATATAGCAAGCTATTTGAGAGTATTTTTATGTCAGAAAGAAAAGGAATTAACACTTCCCTTGCTTCTTAAATACTCCCATTAATGCATTATTAATGTTCCTCAAGCCCATGCCTCTTCAATGCCTTTGGCATTTATTCCACTTACACCCCATTAATGAGTTTTGCAACTCCATTAATGACCCTTGTCCCCCTTCTCTCTCCTCATTTCTTCTATAAATATAAGGGGTTTTTAAGCACAAATAATCCTTCATGTTAGATTGAAAATGCATTGTTATGTTATTAGGATTTATATATATTAATGTAACATTTAGGTTCCATATTTATGGATTGTTATTATCTTCATTTCTAGAACTAATTTGCATGTTATTTAGATATATTTCTTGTTTTTAATAGAATCTTTCATGCTAGGTTGTATATGTCACTGGAAAAGACATAATCTAAGGACTATTATGTTGTTTTTCACACTCCTAGTTAGAAAGCAATAGATCAATTTTAGTGGATTTTCATGATTTAATAACCCCATTTTCACTAACGTAATGATCTATTGAAGTGTTTTGTTGCAGGTAATAGGTGCAATATTTCACACACACATTTCTAGCGCTCACATCTTTTTGTAATAATGTTTTCATTGCCTAAGTCTATTTTTGACATTTCATCCAATAAGTATAGTATTCATACTTTCATAATATCAGTGGATATTAGTGATGGTTGTACTATTAAGTGGTATCCATTCTGAAAAGTGTCGAATGATGATAAAAATGTTACAAATATCTGCCAAATCAGTGACAAGTCCTAAGAGTCTGAATATAGCTACATTTAGGGATTGAATGATGAATTTTTAAAAGGATTTAGGCTCAAAATCATTTCTATGCTTTATTCATCCGAAATCCAAGTTAAATACATAATCAATGATTCCCAAAATATTTGATCAATCGGGAAAAAAACCAAACTCACATTTTAATGTGATTAACTTGGTACAATTGTGTTTTCTCTGAACACACTTTCATTTCTTCACTTCTTCCAAATTGATTCTTTCTTGATTCCATCACTCCTGCAAGTGATGCATTATTCTAAAAGAGTTATTTTATTCTTTTTCCTTTGATTTAGTTCCCGAGGGGGCATGATCACACTATCATCAATCAAATTCTTTCTCAAAAAAACATTAAAAATGACTTCATTATCAAACAACTAGGGGCATGACAGTTTCCTTGACAAAGTCAAAATTTTCAGATAGAAAGCTTTGGTTCTCATAAGCTAGATATCTTGCATTTCCTCATTTCAAAATATTCTTACTAAGCTCTTGGTAGCTTCATACTAACTTTTGGATGACAACCAAGTTAAGAATCGGTATTATCAATCTTTGGATGACAACCAAGTTCAGAATTGGTACCTTTAAGATCTTTTATTAACCTTTGTATGAAAACCAAGTTCAAAGTCAATTCTATCAGTTTAGCTCAATCAAGTGCGAGAGTGATCTCATTAGGAATTTCGTTCGATCATGAGCAAAATTCTCAGAACTTCTGAAGTCAACATCAAAACATTTCTTTGAATCAATGCATTGCTTGCACATCAATTCAAAGAAGGACAAATGTAACCACCTGGATTTGGTCTGCTATGACCATAGACCCTATTTTCCCTAAGTGTGATCATACCCCCAATTATGTGCAGACAACTCTTCAATCGACTGACATAATTCATTCAAATCCAATTTAATCTCCTAAGTGATCCAATCACTAAATTTTATTAATCATCTTAGCCAATCAAAATTAATAAATTTTAATCCAAATCATTTCAAATCAAACATGGCTAAGGTAATTAATTAAGAGGAATTAAATATATCCCTATTTATATCAAATCACTTGCTAAAGCCTATCTTCTAGCCTAAATTAATCTAATTAATTGGCTGTAATGATAATTAATTATCCAAAGCAATCAAAAGCTCACAACTAAAGTCTTTGACTAAAACTAACTGGAGTTAGAAAATAACAAAACTACTTAGCTAGAAGAGCTATATTTAGAGTTAACTAATTGATTTTTTTTATTTTCATCGATAAGATAAGATAAAGATAAGAAGGAGATTTAAAGATAGTTTTATTAATACCTTTCATGGAGTAATTTGAAAAATAAAACTAAAGAAAATATTTTCAAGATAAAGCAATACATGGCGAGATTTGCGGATCTAGAAGAAATGACAAAAACAAGGAAATAGAAAGGCAAAACATGTCTATATAAAGAGACAAGGAATTCATTATTAAAAAAGGAATGCTAAGCATAATTTTGGTTAAGATAGAATTCTTCATACAAATCTGATCATACAGACTGAAGAACAGAGTCAAGAAATTTTGCAGACACCGAGCAACAGAGGTCAGAGCATTCAGCGAGCAGAACAAAGAAGGGGAGAAAAGGAAATGAAGAGCATACATTGGTCAGAAAGGTATTTGTGGACTTACAATAGATCTAAACATCTGATAATTAAAGTTTTATTATTGAACAAACCATTTACTATTTCAGTTTAACCATTGATTCATAAAATATCTTAACCGAGTGGGATTTAACAATCGTTATTGTATTAAGATACTCAAAGAGTATCAAGAGGGTTTTTACTTGTTAACAGAATAGTGAATGCCAGATGTTAAGAGACTAACCAATGGTTTTAAATACTCTAACAAGGTCTTACTTAATAGTGTGTTTGTAACCTTTAACAGGGTTGGCTCTTTACCGAGCTCATGACTTCAGAAGAGTGAAAATTTTGGGTTAACGGTCCCAAGTGGTTTTTCCCCTAATAGGGTTTCCAGGTTAAAAATCTATATGTGAAATGCGTATATAGTTATTGCTTTGATTTTTTTTTTTACACATTAAGTGATACTAGATTGGTCGGTAAACACTAAGTTTAAATTGTTGCATTTCGGTAAAACCTAGAAAAGAGAAACTACATATCTTATTGAGAAGACTATGTTTGATAGAATTACTTAAGACATTCATCTTGATGGACTGAAAGATAACTAGAGGATATTATACTTTAGAAATAAGTTTTGATTGGATTACTAACAATTGGTATGAGAGATTTGGTTCTTAGAAGGAAATTTTAAAGGGACTTAATCCAAAGATCACAAGCTGAGTAAAAGAGATGCACCTAAGTTGAACAAGAACAAATTTACATCATGGAAAAGTAGGATAACACTTCATCTGTCAGGCATTAGAAATGATTTTATACATCACTTAGATATTGAACATACTATACCAACTAGACCTCTAACTATTGATCAATTGAGAGACAAGAATGAATATAATATGATAATGATACGTAGAGTTAGGAGTCTTGAGGAGTCAAGTTGCTATTTTTAGTACCAAGCCCTAGGTGAGTTGACAGTGCCCGATTAGAGGTTTGGAGGTGAAGAATTGAGAATTTCATGCAGGGAAGGAAAGTACAGTACAAGGAAAGTGTAGTACTAGGTGTGATATGATCCAATCATGCACTGTTGAGAGATTGGTGAACTCACCAATCCATTTGGTCGAGCTTTGAGTAAGAAATCAGTGAAGTCCTACTAATTAGGCCTTTTAGCCCTATTAGTCCTAGATAATAGGAACCCTGTGTACGGAGGACCTAGGAGTCCAAAAATTTCAAAATCCTTTGTAAAATCCAAAAGGGTATTTGAATGTGGGATTAGTTTTCCAAGTTCTTTGGAAAGTTTTGGAAAGAATTGGGAAAAGGTCTCTGCAAAAGGCTATAAGGAATTAGGCCAAAGTAGGCTTCTTAGGGTCTAAAAAATGAGCTCAACTTAAAATGGCTAGAAGACCCTTCAAAATGGAGTCAAATGGAAACATATGGAAGTTTTCCAACATGTTTAACATTCCTGCAATGAAATTGAATGCTAGTGTGGATTTGGCACTTAGATACTTCTAAGTATAGGAGAGGAAGTGAAGAGTCTACATGGTGTTAGTCTTTCAAGGTGAAGCACAAAGGGTTGGGATCTTGGAGAGGACCTAAATAAGGCCTTATTTAATCATCTAAGCCTTTGGGAGATCCTAGAGAATATTAGGATCCTAATGGAGACAAACTAGGTCTCTTGATAGATGTGCAAGCAAGCCTTGGAACTCATACACCATATTGGTATCAGAGCAAGCTTAGATTAGGCTTGTGGTGGGTGTTTCAGCCTATTGAATTAGTGGAAGAGAATACACCAGTGGGATTAGTGGAACATAAAACCATGGTGACTAATGCTGAGTAAGCCAAAAAGGTGGAAGAACAAGAAGAAGATAACAAATTGCTAAGAGAAAGATTGTCTCAAATGGAGAAACTCTTGTGAGAAGTCTAAGACAAAGATGATAAGGTGAAGGATAAGATAGATCAGAAGGAAGAAGAGGAAGAAAGGGAAAATGGATTTTAATTGGAAGAGGATGCTCCAACCCCTAACCCCATTATTGCTGAAGAACCTTTCTTGAAGGCAATAAAGGCCTTAAGTTGCAAAGCTTTGGAGGGTGTACCACTCTTTAGTGGAAAAATGGATCTAGATTCAGTTGTGGATTGGATTGAAAGTATAGAAAACCATTTTGAATGTGATGGTATAACAGAGGCCCAAAAAGTGAAGGTGGCCAAATCAGGGTTGAGAGGTTCAGCCCTCACATGGTGGAACATTGTTCAAGCTGAAAGAGAAAAAGAAGGAAGGAATCCTATAGTCACATGGAAATTCATGGTGGCTAAGATAAAGTAGAATTACTTAACTGATTATTATGAGGTTCAATTGCATATAAGGATGCATAATCTTAGAAAAAAAGACTTGGATGTCCAAGCCTACACTGAAGAGTTCCAAAAGTTGTGTTTAAGATCACAAGTGGTTGAAGATGAAAGAATCAGACTAGCAAGGTATTTGAATGGACTCAAGTGGTCTATTCAAGAAGACATGAGTCTTGTGAACTTCAAAAATATCCGCCAATGCTATCAAATGGCCTTGAAAATAAAGGAGAAAGGCAAAAGAAAACAAGAAAAAACCTCCAAAGGAAGAGGTAGAGGAAAGGATAGTAGAGGACCAAGAGGTGGCTATGGTGGAAGGAGTTCAGAATCAAGGACTCAAGGAGAAGTCAAATACACTGAGTAGCAATAGGGAAGCTCTAGTAGAGGTGGTAGAGGAAGGAACTCTAATTTTAGAGGAAGAAGTGGTGGACAAGGAAGAGGAAACTACTTTGCCAATATGAAATGTTATCATTGCAATCAAATGGGGCACCCTGCCTATAGGTGTCTATAGAAGGGTAATACTTCTCAAGGAGGTAACAAGAGGACTAATCTAGTTCACGAGGAGACAAATGTAGTAGAGATACACCCTAAGGTACCATTAAGTTTAGAAGAAGGTGAGAACCTCATGATTAGGAGAACATTGATCAAGGAGCTGGTTAAAGAAGAGCCAAGCAAAAGAAGGTCCCTATTTAGAATCAAATGCAAGGTGATGGGAAAAGTGAGTAGATTCATCATTGACTTAGGGTCTATTGACAAAATTATGTTAGAGGAAGTAATCAGCAAGATAATCATGAAAAGGATACCCCACACCCATCGTTACAAGGACACATGGCTCAATAAGGGACAACATGTCTTAGTGAATGGGCAGGCTTGGGTGGAGTTCTCTATAGGGAGATATAAGGACAAGGTCCTATGTGATGTGTTTCCTATGGAATGCATGTCACTTTCTCCTAGGAAGGCCATGAAAATTTGACCGCCAAGCTATCCATGATGGGGTGAAGAAATCCTACACCTTCAAGAAGAACAAAGTAACTTTCAAAATTTAGTCACTACTAGAGGATGCAGAGGTGAAGATAGTAGGTCCTAATGTGCTCATGGTTGGTTAAAAAGATTTTTTAGAAGCCATGGAGGAAGGAGAAGGAGTTGGATTTGCATTGGTGCTAAGGCCAAGAGAAGAGAATGAAGGAAAGGTAGACAAGAAGGAAAAATTACCTAAGGAGATACAAAGCATGCTGCATACTTATTAAGGTATAGTAAGTGATGGAAAACCATCAGCATTACCCCCTAAAAGAGCCATAAGTCATAGGATAGACCTTATGCTAGGAGCTACCCTACCCAACAAAGTAGCCTACAAGATGAACCCTCAACAAAATGAGGAGATTACTAGACAAATAGAAGAACTCCTAAACCAAGGTCTTATTAAGAAAAGCATTAGCCCATATGTCGTACCCACTATCCTAGCACCTAAGAAAGGAGGAAATTGGAGGCTTTGTACTGGTCCAAGAGCCATGAATAGGATAACCATTAGGTATAGGTTTCCCATTCCTAGGATTGAAGACGTAATGGATTTTCTAGGTGAAGCTAATTACTTTAGCAATATAGACTTGAAAAGTGGCTACCACCAAATAAGAATACATAAGGGAGATGAGTGGAAGATAGCCTTCAAAACCAATTAAGGTTTGTATGAATGGCTTGTCATTCCATTTGGACTATCTAATGCCCCCTACACATTCATGAGGCTCATGAATGAAGTCCTCAAAGACTACATTGGAAAATTTGTAGTGGTATATCTTGATGATATACTAATTTATAGTAAGACAAGAGGTGAGCATCTTCAACACCTTGAGACTATC
>MU224637.1:2230546-2255978 GCA_018584345.1 Thuja plicata | reverse complement strand
TTTTATAGTTTAAATGCATGCTTATTCCATCATTTAGCTTGTTTTCAACTAAAATCCTTCATGCTAGGTTGTATTGGTCACTGATTCAATAGCATATTCTGAGGGCTGATATGTTATTGATCACACTGCTCCTAGTTAGAAGGCAATAGATCGATTTTAGTGGGTTTCCTATGTTTTTCATGTTTTTCACTAACCCCATGTTGCTAATATAACGATCTTTTGAAGTGTTTGTGTTGATCTGACAAGTACCCAAATACACACACACACAAACAAGTTAGAACACCTATGGAAAACCGATGCAAATTCTCAAAGGAAGAAAAGACAACCAAGGTAAATCAGACCTTATACCGATCGATGATTAGTATACTCATGTATATTGTACACACTAGACCAGATATAGCACATGCAATTGGTATAGTAGCAAGATTCTCTGCTAATCCTAAGGAATCACACATGACTGCTATCAAAATAATTTTGAGATGTCTAAAGAATACTGAAGACTATGTTTTAGAATAACTGAGAAGGGGGGGGGGGGTGAATCAGTGGCCTCAAAAATATTCTAATAAATAAACCCAAAACCTTAGTACCACAATATTAAGCCTCTAGTTATCTTCAGTCCTACAAGATGTATGCCTTAAAATAATCTCAACAAATAACTACTACTCAAAGTTTATTGTTTAAACCTTATTCTTAATGTTTACCGAATAATAGTCTTTCATTTACTGAAATACAATAAATTTCTTAGTGTATACCGATCAATCTAGATTTAGTTATGTGTAATGAAAAACACTAAATTAATGACTCATAAACACATTTGACACATGGATTTTTAATGTGGAAACTGTGTTAAGGGAAAAACCACTTGGGACTGATAACCCAAAATTTTTACTCTTCTGAAGTGAGCTCAGTGAAGAGCCAACCCTATTAAAGGTTACAAAAATACTATTTGGTGTGACCTTGTTAGAGGATTTCAATAGAATATTTTTTCACTTGATATCTGGCATCTCATGCTACCTTTATGACCAAACCCAGTGTAGTTTGTCAATTGGTATCTGGCATCTCTATGCTACCTTCATGACCAAACTTTTTGATACTCTGTGGGATGTATCTCAATATAGAAAGGATCTTTAAATCCTTCTTGGTTAAGAGAGTTTCTTATCATTGGTTAAACTGAAGCAGGAAAATGATCTTTTCATACATACAACTAAACTTTGCAGATTTTTAGATTTATTAAAAGCATATAATACCTTTCTGATCAATGTGTTCTTTCTTGTTCCTTTTTTCCACTACTTTTTTCTTAGTGATGATGTTTCTCTATTGTTTGGTGTCCATAGAAATCTTTAGCTCTTTCCTTCAGCTTGATTGATTAGAACTATATGAAGTCTTTTACTTCACCAATAATCTTTTCAACATCCTTTTCTCAATTTACCCAAGCCAATTCACAATGAATTAACTTGTCTCTTTTATAGACATGATTGTGACCATTTCTACTTCCTTGTCTTTCTTAATCTTTGCATGATCCACAATTCTCTCCATTCTTTCTTTAAAGATTTACTTTAGTTATATCTCATAGATATCTCCTTGACAACTGGAATAAAATATCTCTAAACCTCTATCTTATCTCTAGCCTTTTACTTGTCGATGAAAACAATTTAAACAACTAGTTAACTCCATTCTTAGCTCTTGCTAGCTAAGTCTTTTGTCATTTATGAACTTTAGTTTTGATCGGTGTCTAACTACCTCTTTTTATCAGTTATGAATTGAGTTGTTCTCAAGCATCACATCCATCGGGGTTGTCTTTCCTTCAGGAATCTCTTTGGTTCTGACCATCGGGTAACACTGTGATTTTTCTTGTTGGTAATGCTTGTTCATGTTTCTTTCTTAGGTATCACTATGAATTTTATTTTGGGGTTCTCTATCCATCAGTGTGTTCTATCCGTCGATGTCTATTGTCACTTTGTGAATACTAAACTTTTATGCATTACTGATAGCATAACCTTTATCTCTCTAGTTTTTTGAAGTCTTTGACATAATGTATACAACCAATTACATTATATTAAGCTAACATCAATGAAAATACAATCCATTAATTGATTTAATGTCTTGCATTGACTTTCTACATTTCGGTAATCATCAACTTAACATTTTCAAACATTCAATCAGTTATGGTTCATCAATCTCTCCCTTTGGCATTGATGGCAGCACACTTCATTATCACACTATATTATTATTAATACAATATGAAATGTAATAGTTGTAGTTAATAAAACTACCAAAATTATTTGTTTTATAACCAATACAAATGTTTGTCTCTTGGTAAGCTCATATAGATTAGATTTGTTTCTTGCAGAGTACTTTCTTCAATCTTCAATCCCTTTACTGGATAGATGTATCAACTTCTAATTCTTATCTGTGCTCCCTTTGATTGTTCCTCCCCTAATCATCTCTTTTTACTTTGACAACAATCTCTTACTTTGTATGTATTATCTTCCTGACAAGTTACATATCTCCCTTAGGATATTATCTCCCTTCAAATCACATCTTTCTCTTAGGATATTCTCTCCCTTTGACAACAATTCCAAAGTTAATCTTTTTGATATATTCCTTGAATTTCCCTTTTCATGAGCAACATAGCTCTATATTAGCCAATAAATACTTCTGGTTTTTGGTGCAGATATGTACCTTGCTATGTACATATGTATCTTTTCAATCCATTTATTTACTTGCATCAACATGAATGATCTTTTGATTTGTGCATAGGCTGATGCAATCTCCTAGTCAACATACTGACCGATAGACAAGGGTTGTACCCCTAGTCTCTATCTCAGGTATTCAAATGTATCTTTAGGAAATGGCTTGGTAAATATGTCAGCTAATTTTTCCTTGGATTGAACATATTCCAATATCACTTCTTTTTCTTACATTTATTCTCTTAAGTAATAATACTTGATTTCTATATGCTTAGACTTAGCATGCATAACTAGATTCTTTGAGATGTTAATTGCACTGGTATTATCACAATCGATAATCACTCGTTCAAGAATCTTCATATTCATGCCTTCTAGTAATTGTTTGATCCATACAATATTTGAGTATTTTGTAGCAACAACCACATATTTTTCTTCTACAGTAGACTATGAGATGCATCCTTACTTCTTGTTGATCCATGTTACAAGTCTTTCACCCATGAAGAATTCTCCTCCAGTTGTGCTCTTTCTATTATCTAGATTTCCAGCCCAATCACCATCTATATAGACTTGGAGTTCAAATTTTCCATTTTTGTTATACCATAATCTATAGTCTTCTGTGTTCTTTAGATATCTCAGAATTCTCTTGGCAACATTCATGTGTGATTCTTTGGGATTAGCAGAGAATCTTGCAACTATTCCAACTGCATGTGGAATATTTGGTCTAGTATGAACAACATACATTAGTTTGCCAATCATTGATCTATACAAGGTCTAATTTAACTCAGTAGACTTGTCTTCCTTTGTTAGTTTACATTGAGTTGTCATAGGTGTTCCAACTGGCTTGGAATCTTCCATCTTGAATAACTTTAGGACCTCCTTGATGTATTTGGATTGTGTGATATATATGTCTGTATCTTGTTGAAGAATCTGTAGACCAAGAAAGAATTTGATCTCCCCAAACATAGATATTTCAAACTCTTTTCTCATTTCATTATAAAATCATTTACATAACATATCATTGCCCTTAAATATGATATCATCAACAGATATTTCAGCAATCAGAATATTATCATTAGTATCTTCTTTTAAATACTGATTTCTATTTTCACTTGTTCTTACAAATCCAATGCTAATGAGATTGAAGTTAAGTCTGTCATACTAGACTCTAGGTTCTTGTTTCAATCCATACAAGGATTTATGTAGTATACATACCATGTTTCTCTTGTCAGGATCAACAAACCCTTCAGGTTGTTCAATCTATACCTCTTCTTCTAGTATTCCATTTAGGAATGCAGATTTCATGATTATAGGACATAATAACCCAGCCAAAATAACCCTGGATAGAATAACCCGGCCACAATAACCTGAGGAAAAAATAACCCAGGGTCATAATAACCCAATCCAAAATAACCAATGGACAAAATAACCCCATAAGATTATAAAGAAAGGAAAACAAAATTTATAAATTACAAGTATATTTCTAAAAAAATAATAATTCAGATTTTCAATTAAAGTTTCAAATTATGAGCAATGCCTCTTATATAATCCAAAATATTATTATTTTCATAACCATCAACTAGTCTTTTTAGTCTTTCATTGAGTTCGCGGTATGTTTTCCTGCTTGGTTGTGTAGTGTGTCCAGCGATATATTTCTCTATTTTATTCTCTTGGAGACCCTCTTCTTTTTTCACTGCTTTGATGAATTTCAAGATTAAGCTATGAAATGATTGAAGAAATTCACTAAATCCTCCATGCCATCCCTCAATGGAATTATTGGTTTTGGGAAGATCATCTTGAATAGTTGAATATCAGTTCCACATTGACACCTCGATGAAGCAAAAATGTGTAACCATTTAAAATGAGTAATTTCTTATTTTTTGACTTGTTAAAAATTGAAGAGGCATTGTATATATTAAAAATTATGAAGAATTTCTTGATTCCCTAAAACTATATTTATTTTTTTATACTTTTATAGAAACCCCTAGGAAAATTTAATATAATGTTCAAAAAATTATATTAAAAAATATTTTTTTTTATGAATTTTGATTTCTCTTTTTCTTATCACTCTACACACTCTTAATTATTCTTCCCTTCTTCCTTCCTTTACTTCTCTTAATTCTACCACTTTATATTTCCTCTTAATGCCTCTTCATAATGCCTTTTTACTTATATATTTTCATAATAACTCTTATTTAGTTTATTCCCACGAATTTGTCTTTATTTCTATAATTATTTACCATTTTATAATTTATTTAAGCATATTAAAGACGTTTTAAGGCTATTGTAGGGGTATATAATGGGTATATGGTCTACAAATGACCTAAATATCCTCTATGGTGCCTCATAATCCCTTTTTTAGCATATTAACTTGATCTAAAATAACCATGGGTTATTTTGTCCATGGGTTATTTTGACCATGGGTTATTGTGACCTTGGGTTATTGTGTCCTTGGGTTATTATGGCGGGGTTATTGTGTCCAGGGTTATTTTGGCTGGGTTATTATGTCTGGTTACTAATTTCACATCCATTTAATATACCTTGAATCCTTTGCAAGCAGCATAAGAAATTAGAATTCTCACTCCTTCCAGTATAGCAACTGGTGCAAAGGTTTCTCCATAGTTAATACCTTCTTCTTGTGCATAACCTTTGCATACTAACCTTGCTTTGTTCCTTCTGAATTCTCCATTCTCATTCATCTTGTTTCTAAATATTCATTTGGTATCGATGACATTCTTGACATCAGGTCTCGGTACTAGTGTCCATGTCTTGTTCTTCTCAATCTTTTCTATCTCTTCACTCATATCACTAACCCATTCTTCATTTTCTAGTGTAGTATTAACATATTTAGGCTCAAAATCACAAATTAAATATCTAGTGTCTAGTGACTTAATTCTTGTTCTTATTCCAGCCTTCTTGTCTCATATGATCTGGTTCCATAGATGGTATCTTCTGATATACTTGGAAAGTATCAGTTTAGTTCTTTGTTCATCATTCTGATCATCATCTTGAGCTTCATTTTGATCTCCATCACTTGGTACATCATCTTGAGTAATTTCCAGATTTTTGGTAATTGTAGCTTAATGCTTGGGTGCAATGTTCTGTTGCTCGGGACCGATACACTGTTGCTCAGGTAGAGTGTCAGGTTCTTCATTATAAATAAACCTGTTGTAATATTTTGGTTCCCTTCTACTTTCCTCTTCATTTTTCTCTATAAATTCATCTATTCTGACATTTGCACTTTCAATTATTTTTTTAGAGGACCTGTTAAGACATTTATAAGCCTTGATTTTGGTGGAATACCCTAGAAAGATTCCTTCTTTAGTTTTGGAGTCAAGCTTTCCATTTCTATCATCTTTCAAAATATAACATTGACTTCTAAAGATTCTCAAGTAACTTACATTGGGTGTGTAACCATAGCTCATAGGGTGTCTTCTTGGTGTCTTCCTTCAATTGTACTATGTTCAATGTGTAGATAGCAGTATTGACAGCCTCTCTTTAGAATGTTTGAATGATGCTTTTCTCAATCATCAGTGTTCTTGCACAATCAACAATGGATCTATTTCTCCTTTCAGTAATCCCATTTTGATGTGGTTTTCTTGGTACAAAAACCTATCTTTTAATTCCATGCTCATTGGAAAATTTAGTGAATTCATCTGATATAAATTCCCCTCCTCTATCTAATCTTAAGCATTTCAATTCCTTACCACTTTTTTTTTCTACCATAGATTTATACAATTTAAACATCTTGAATGCTTCTGGTCTATCTTTTAAGAACATAAGGGTCATCATTCTAGAATAATCATGTACAAAGAGAATAAAATATCTATCTCCATATTAACTATTTTTCCTCATGGGTCCACATATATTAGTATGAAATAATTATAGAATTGCATTAGATGTATGGGCTTTTTTGTTGAAACTACACTTTTTCATCTTAGATTTTTGACAATTCTTACACATGATATGTTTGAGCTTAGACATGCTCGGTAAGCCTCTTACTTTCCTCTTATTTCTTATCTCTATCATGTTGTAAAATTTCACATGACATAGTCTCTTATGCCACAACCATATGTCTTCATTTCTAGCCATTACACAAGTGGTGTTAATATCATCAACATAGAATAGGTTACCTTTTGTCAGTTCACCAGTTCTGATCAACCTTCCTGAATCATTGAATATCTTTTCCTTTTTTTTCTCAAATGCTACTCAGTGGCCTATGTTTTTGATTAAGGTAACAACAGGTTTTGAAGGGACCCTGAAACCCTTTACAAAGCACCAAAAAGATAGACAAGAAAGGACCAAAACAACTACGAACTTTCAAACATGACAGAGAACCAAAAAATGGATAAACCCCAGAATAAACACTAAAGATCACCACAAAACAAAACAAAAACAATGAACAAAAAAATACTTCCAGCAAAATAGAAAAAAAAAATCCAGCTACCAAAACATTCTAGCATAGAACTAATCAGCATTCATCTGATCTTCTAGAATCTGGACTTTTTCCATCTATAGTTCCATGTTCTAGATCGAGTCCCGCAACTTAGTGATATCTTTTATTTGAACATCAACTTTCTTTTTGGTGTTGGATCTCATCCTAGTACCTAGGTCTGAGATAAGAATATCTTAAGAACCATCATCCTCCTGCTTAGCCTTATCATTGTAGTTACCTTCTAGAAGGGTATGTAGGGCTTTCAGGTTGTCCACATAATTTTTCATACTCATTTGGCTGATAGAAGTTAGTTTTTTGAGATGAGTGTTGTTGTTATTAACCTTGTTAGTTATCTTTCTGAGCCTATTATCAATCATGGTGCTAATCTTATTGTCCATATTATATACCTTATCAAACACATCATTCCCTTGCTAGTACATTATCGCATCATTTTGTATTTTTTCCACAATTTCCTCCAATAGAGAGTTTCTTTCTTCTAGATTCTTGTAATTGGCTTGAATCTTCTTCATGTCTTCCTGAATCCATTTATCAATACTATATTTTTTCTTAGCTTTATTTCTATCCATTTGAAGGAAAGACCGAGTAGCCACTCTTTTGAATTTGACCTCTCTCTCATGGAGTTTGTCATTTTGACTCCTCAGGTTCTGGTCATTCTTTTCCTCAAAATCACCTTTCAAGATATCTTGGGTATCCTCATCATTATCCCTAATAGTTTTATCATTATCAACTTAGTCAACTTCCTTTTCAGGAACAATTATCTCCTCATTGTTGTCAGTATTGCCCTTATTGATCTTAGTTTCCTCGATGTTCCCCGAATCCCTGTTAGACTCTTGGATTTCTTGGTGTTTCTTATCCTCTCCATCATTATTGAAATTAAAGCCCTCAATGTGGGTATCAATGATATTATCAATTTCTTTAGTAATTTCATCCAGAATATTTCTATCCATCTTCTAGGTATACTCATTATCCCCTTTACCACCCAAAGGCTCGTTGGTTATGATATTTTTAGTCTCCTAATCCTGATTTTTTCTCAGATTCCTAGTGAAACTCTTGTCCTCAGATGTTTTGATGTCATGTTCATCATCAGTTCTCATCCCTTCAATGTCATCATAAATTGACAAAGAGATATCAGCATCAATAGTTCCTTTACGACTTTTTTTAGATTTTTCTTTGCTAGGAATCTTACCAGTAGACAACTCTATGCTCTTCCTTTTAACATTCACAATACTCTTAGGAATGGGGTCAAAAATGTGGTTTTTAACATAGTCTGTAATGAAAAAAATTAGACCCTCATGTAAAACAGGGGAAATTTAACTCTATGGTCAATAATCCTCTGATTGAGCAAGCTTAATAGATAATAGGGAAAACAAACCCTAATCTCATGACAAAAATGGTTAACCAAAATGAAATGGTAATTGTAGACCTTTGAATACCTGCCTTCGAGTGTGAAGTACGGCATGATAGCGCTGATAACATATGCCTAGATATTCTTTATGTTAGACAACATAACATATTCCAGATCACCCTTCACATGCATGGCCCGCTCCTCATCACTCTTGGGGAAGTTTTTTTATACTTCATTGCCCTCTTTTTTGTCTTTTGAAAAATGCATTCCCTCAAATGGGAGACCTATAATCTCAACAAGGTAGTCCAGAGTGAGGGTTAAGGATTTTCCCAAAATTTTCACTTTCCCATTCTTCCATCCATTCACAAAAGCTTTCATTACCTCCTTATTATTTCCATGGAGATGTTTTAAGTATCTGTGCACTTTAGCCTTCTTGAGTTTTCTCCACACCTCTTTTTCATTCCTCCATTTGCACACCACAGGTTCTTCTATCTTCAGATCACCCCCATATCTTCTTTCTCCTCTGTATTAGTGTAATCTCTCACACCTTTATGGTTTTTGCTAGTTTTCAGCCTAGGACTTATACAAAAATTCAAATGCACAGGGTGATAAATGATACCACAAGAAACTTGCAATTGAAGGAAGTCATCATAGATTTTACACTTCACATTGCACGACACTGTCTTTGTACCCTAGATCAAAGAAGCATTAATCAAAATGATTAATTCAATTAATTTCACCTGCCTTGTGATTAACCCTGTCATAATTTAGCAATACATTAACGTCATCATTAATTTTAGCATTTCCATGCCACTTTAAAGTAACATCATTTTTAACTCCAAGGTTAGCAAGGCTTTCTGCCACTTGGTTAGTTTCCCGATAATTATGAGTGACATGAAAGGAGGTAAATTTTGAAGCCACTTCTTTAATTTTGGAAATTAAATGATCAATTTTCCAAGATGCCTTACTTCTACCTTTGATGTTATTAATAATATTTAAAGAGTCTCCCTTGAGCCAAACTTTCTTATAGCCCAATTCCTCCGCCAACAAAATTATGTAGAGAGCTGCCATAGCCTTAGCCCTATGGTTAGATTGAGTTCCCAAAGGAGAATCAATTGATCCAACACAATTACCATTATGATATCTTATTATCCCTCCTCCTCCAGCAATGCCTGGATTGCCCTTCACAGCCCCATCAAAGTTTTCTTTAATCCAGTCTTCAGGGGCTGAAGTCCAAGTAGCCATAGACCTTTGATTGATAGGATTTGGAACTCTATCATTTCTGTCACTTTCCCTTTTATTGTAATTAGGCTATAATTTAAATGAAAGAAAGTTTTCTTCCAACACCTTGCAAATTTCATTTCCTACAACTTCAGGGCTAGACTGATTTTCTCTGAAGATTATATTGTTGCATTCTTTCAATATTCTCCAGCAAAAGTGAGGAGGAATGAGATACCATAGGTCTTTGTCAATAAATTTATGAGGTGTATAACTCCATTAAGAAACCAAATCCTGCCAAACTGAGGGGAAACACCAGCAAAGATTCCATTTTCTAAAGATGATATCCTAGACTTTACGAGTGAAGGGAAAATGGAGCATGATATGATAACAAGACAAAGAATACATCTATTAACAATATTGAAACCCCTTCTAGTAAGATTATCAAGAGTCAGCGGTTTATTTTTAATGAGAAACCAATAGAAAAATTTGATTTTAGGTATGATATTTTTATACCACAAAAAGGAGCAAGGAGGCCTCTCCTCTCTTATAGTAAATATTTTGATGGTAGATACCACAGTGTACTTTCCATCAGAAGTAGGATTCCAAAAAATTGAGCCTTGGATGTTATATTTGATATACCAGGTCTGTAGTTTATGGTGGAGGGAAATAAATCTAACATTGATTTCTCCCAGATTCTTCCATTTATTGTCGTACGAGTAATCAATAGCTTTAGTACCAATAGTTGCTTTGCACCCATCAATAATTTTCTTCCATTCTTGGTTATTAGACAGAGGCACAAAATGGATCCATTCATCATCCTAGAAGTCAATTCTACTTCCATCTCCTAGCTTCCATCTTTTACCTTTGACAATCAAGTCTTTGGTTGACTTAATACTATTCCAAATGAAGGATCCATTAGTACTGTTACCATCACTTATAAAGTCCTACAAAGAATTATTGAGGAAGAGGTATTTACTTTTAATAATACAGTTCCATTCTTTTTTATCTCCATAAATCCTCCAAAGTTGTTTTTCCATAAGGGCTTTATTTATGTTTTTTAATGGTTTGCAGCCCAAGACCTCCTAGCTTTTTGGGCTTACAAACTTTCTCCCAAGAAACAAGGCTAGGTCTTTTATTTTCTTCAACACTTGACCATAGAAATATTTTCTAGATTTTCTCAATCTCGATAGAAATTTTGTAGGGAATTTGAAAAATAAGCTCATTGCATAAGCTGGGAGGTTCTGAAGAGTAGATTTCAATAATTGGAGCTTTCCCGCATTGCTAAGGAGTGCCCCTTTGCAACAGAAAAGTTTATTGTTATATCTGTCTATAATAGTATGCCAGAAGCTTTCCAAATGATTGGAGTAGAGAGGTAAACCCAAGTAAGATGAAGGAAGTTTCCCAATAGTAAATCCAAGAATAGTTAACATTTTCCTTTGTCTTTCTTCCAAAGTATTTATGAATAAGATAGAAATTTTAGTCCAATTGACTAGTTGGATAGTAGCCGTTGTATAGATAGCAATGCCTTTCTTCAAATTTATGGATTCTTTAATAGTTGAATCTCCCATGATAAGAGTATCATCCACAAATTTCTCATGGGAGCAAATGATTCTAGCTAAAGAGGGTTTAATACCGCTTATTTCACCTTTTTCCACCATTTTATGAATGTACCTTGCAAGGCATTCAACAAGTATAGAAAAGAGAATAGGAGAAATATGATCTCCTTGTCTTAGACCTCTACTAGATTTAAAAAAACTAGAAGATCCCCCATTAACAATGACTAAAGAAGAAACAGTATTCACAAGTTGCATAATGATTTTGAACACCTTTGTTAAAACCAAAAGAGGATAAAACCTTCTGTAGGAAGTGCTAATCAACTTTATCATAAGCCATAGAAAGATCTAGTTTCATCATGAAACCCTATTTTTTAGCCTTTTCCAGTGAGTGGATATTCTCATGAGCAACGATTATAGTATTGAGGATTTGTCTCCCAGGAACAAATCTATTTTTCTCAGGGCAGATAAAATTTAGAAGAACCTAAAGCAGTCTGGAGATAACAACTTTAGACATAATCTTGTATAAAGAATTGCACAAGCTAATAGGTCCAAATTATTCCACAGTGTTAGCTCCTATATTTTTAGGAATAAGAACCAAGAAGGTGGCATTGAGTTCCTTGAGGAGACATTTAGTGCCAAATAATTATTTGATTGTGTCCTACACATCTTGACCAATTATATTCCAGAGTTGTAGGAAGAAAAACATAGGGAAGCCATGTGGACCAGGAGATTTTTCCCCTTCAAAAGAAAAGACAGCATTCCTAATTTCCTTGTTCAAGGGAATATCTTGGAGAATTTTATTAGAAGGGTCATCGACTAGCTTGGGAATGGCTAAGAGAATTTCTTCCTTATTAGATCTATTCAAATTATTTTCCTTAGCTAGCAGTTCTGAAAATTATTTTAGCATTTTTGATCTGATATTTTCCTCCTTCCTTATGGATTTACTTTTAGATTGGAGATTTTTAATCCTATTAATAGCTTTATATTTCATAGTCGTAATGTGGAAGAATCTTGTATTTCTATTCCCAGCCTTAAGCCAAAGATCTCTAGATCACTGTCTCTAGAAGTATTCCTCCTTGGTGATAATGTTATGATAATTAGCTCAAAGGTTGTTTTCCTTAGTTTTTGTTTCCTTTGAAAGACCATCCTTTTGGATTTTGTCCTAAATTTCCTTAATTTTATTCTGCAGATTCCCTTTCAACTGGAAGATATCCCCAAAACTTCCTTATTCCATCTTTTCAGATTACTTTTCATTGTGTTCAGTTTCTTAGCCATTCTATACATTGCTCCCCCTTCAATAGTGTAGTTCCACCATTCCTCAATCTTCTCTTTTAATTTAGGGTGGGCTAGCCACTTTTTTCCAAATCTGAAGGGAAAGTTCTTTCTACCCTTGATCTGATTAATATTTAAAGATATAGGATATTGGTCAGATCCTATACGGAGTTCAGCAGAAAGAGTACAAAATTACCTGGAGAGCCAATCATGGGTTAAGAGAGCTCTGTCCAATTTAACACAAATTAGATCCTTCCTAGTATGTCTATTCAACCACATATAGTCAATGCCTTCCAGATCAATATCTAATAAGGCTTCCTCATTGATATAGTTCATAATATTAGATCTAGTATCAAGCTGAGAAGTAATATCACCATTTTTTCCTCATTTTTAAGAGGAGTATTAAAGTCTCCCATGCTCATCCAGCTAGCTTCTTGATAAATATTATAGATTTCTTTTAGTCTTTGCATATATTCCTATCTACCTCTTCTATTGTTAGGAGCATATATGTTGATTAGGTCCTAGCTGAAGTTCTCCTTGAGGAAATTAATCTTGACCAATAAAATATTTTTTTAACTAAGGGTTAAGTTGTACACCACATTTTTATTGTTCCAAAAAATCCCAATGCCTCCTAAGGCACCATCAGAATCACCTCCTATACTCCCATAATCTTTAGACACATGCATTTTTTTCCAATTTTTCTTTAGACATTTTAGTTTCTTGAATAAGTAAGATATCAGGTTTTCTATCTCTAACCATGTTCCTAAGAACATCTTGTTTATGGTGGCTATTAAGCCCTCTTATGTTCCAATAAATAAATTTCATATTAAAGACTTGGTGAACATATCTGAGGTATGGTGCATTGTTTTTCATCTGTTATATTTTGTTTTGCTTCATGTTCTCTTTTTTTCTTATGTGATTCCCTTCCTTTTTCACTTTTAGGAGTGCCCACATCTGCCTTGAATTGTCTTCTCATTTGTACTCCCCCTTAACTTTGGTTTTCTTGTTTTTTAGTTATTTTTCCTTTACCTATGACCATGGAACACTCTTGGTTTCAAGGTTTATCTCTAGTATCACATATCCCTCTAATATTTATTCACTCCACAGATCTACAATAGGGGATGAGGAATCATCATCACTATCTTTAGAAGTGTTACCATTGTGGTCATGTTCCCCGATACTTCCATCTTCAGGATTAGGATTTTCATCTCTTGTAAGGGGCATTCTTTCTAGACCCTTCAGATTGGTTATATTATCAGCATCTTCTATCTCCTTCACTTTAGGCTATTCTTTCTTTTGTCTAGGTTCTACTCTAACTTCTTGATCAATATTAGGATATTTTTCCAAGGTGACATGGTTTTCAGATAGTAGGTTTTCCTATGACTCATTATTGATTAAACTCTCTATTTTGTTCTCTTGTTGACCTAGATCTGAATTCCCTAAAGAATTTACATTCAGATTGATTTTCTGCTTCCATACTTTTTTTGTTCCCTTTTATTTTCTATTTTTTCTTTTGTGTTATTCAGCGAACACTGTTTATCCCAATGACCATCTTTTTTATAGGAGAAACAAGAAAAGGGAAGTGATTCATATTCAATAGATTTGATGTACTTACCCAGTTTAGACTTGATTGTAATGACCTTAGGTAGATCCATCTCATGGTGTATGTTCACACAAATTGTAGCATAGACCAGTCTAGATTTGGCAGTTGTCATTAGGTCTATCGATATGAGTTCACCAAACACACTCGTGAGACTAATAAAGGCATAATTATGCTAGTATTCCATTGGGATACTAGGTAATCTCACCCATATAGGGGCCATATCAAATATCTCAGCATTTAGATCCAGATTCATTACCCATTTTTGAAGAGCCAAAGATGATTTTCCAAACATCTAGGGTCCTCCACATAACACTTTTGATAGGTCTTCCATATGTGAAAAGACAAATGAGAAAAACCTCTTCAACATTGCTGCAATATCCACTTTTCCCTTGAGTTTCCATTTATGATAAGTAAACTCTCTAACAAACTCAATATTAGGTCTTACCCCTGTGAACTTACCAACAAGAGTGAGAGCAATGGAAGAGACAATATGGTCCACGAGGGGGTCAGAAATGGAAATACCAAAATAACCCTTACCAGGTTCCAAAATTTTGTTGATTCTAGGAAAAGAAGATTTTCCTAAAGGTTTAATCCCCAATAACGATGACCATCCACCTTTAGGAAGATTCTTATTTGAAGCATGATCATTTTTATTGACCAAAGAGCTCCTACCTATGGTTTTCAGATAGTAGGTTTTCCTATGACTCATTATTGATTAAACTCTATTTTTTTTGTCTTGTTGACCTAGATCTGAATTCCCTAAAGAATTTACATACAGATTGATTTTATGCTTCGATACTTTTTTTGTTCCCTTTTATTTTCTACTTTTTCTTTTGTGTTATTCAGCGAACACTATTTATCCCAATGACCATCTTTTTTATAGGAGAAACAAGAAAAGGGAAGTGATTCTTATTCAACAGATTGGATGTACTTACCCAGTTTAGACTTGATTGTAATGACCTTAGTTAGATCCATCTCATGGTGTATGTTCACACAAATTGTAGCATAGACTAGTCTAGATTTGGCAGTTGTCATTAGGTCTATCGATAGGAGTTCACCAAACGCACTCACGAGACTAATAAAGGCATCCTCATGCCAGTATTCCATTGGGATACTAGGTAATCTCACCCATATAGGGGCCATATCAAATATCTCAGCATTCAGATCTAGATTTGTTACCCATTTTTGAAGAGCCAAAGATGATTTTCCAAACATCCAGGGTCCTCCACATAGCACTTTTTATAGGTCTTCCATATTTGAAAAGACAAATGAGAAAAACCCCTTCAACATTGCTTCAATATCCACTTTTCCCTTGAGTTTCCATTTACGATAAGTAAACTCTCTGACAAGCTCAATATTAGGTCTTACCCCTGTGAACTTACCAACCAGAGTGAGAGCAATGGAAGAGAGAGTATGGTCCACAAGTGGGTCAGAAATGGAAATACCAAAATAACCCTTACTAGGTTCCAAAATTTTGTTGATTCTAGGAAAAGAAGATTTTCCTAAAGGTTTAATCCCAAATAACGATGACCATCCAACTTTAGGAAGATTCTTATTTGAAGCATGATCATTTTTATTAACCAAAGAGCTCCTACCTATAGATGAGGTTTCTCCTAGCCCACCATCTCAGAAAGGAGGCTCCTTGTCTTCATCTGAATCTTTAGTGGATCCCTCTAGTGTTGATAATCTTGATTTATGTTGGTCTCCTGCAACTGCAGATGCCAAGTTTCCTCCAGCTTCGCGTTTCCCACCATTGGAGGTTTTCAAATTCCCTCCTACCCGCCCATTATATCTAACTCCCATGCCTTCCATGTTTCAAAAACATTACTCAGTGACCTATGTTATTCAGCTGTGAAACACTCAATAAATTATAATTAAGTCCTTTTACCCAGTATGCATTTTCACATCTGATCAGATTATTTATCTTTATGGTTCATTTACCTTCAACTAGAAAAGGTGTGTCATTACCCATTCTTACTGATCCACCATTATAGTACTCAAAACTGTCAAACTTTTGTTTATCACTAGGCATGTGGTGAGTTCAGCCACGATCTATGATCCAGACATCATTCTTACTAACCTTAGATATGAGTGCAGTTTCTACATACCTTTCTTGTTTGTCTGAATCATCCTTCATGGCTAAAAATACCATCTCAATGTCTTCATCAAATTTAGTGTTAGTGTGTCTAGCTCTATTCTCAGCCAGGTAACAAGCCTTCTTCCATTTGTCCTTGTAGTCTTGGGTATCTCTTCTATCAAATTTTTGGTTGCTTTGGTAATCTTTGTTATTACCTCGGTCAAACTTATTTTCAAATGTTCTACCATTACTTCTGTCATCTTTTCTTCTATTAGGACATCTTTTAGCAAAGTGTCCAACCTCTTTACAATTAAAGAATACAATTGGTAATTGACCTTTGTATCTACCTTTGCCTCTCTGCAATCTTCTAGTCATTAGTTTTTCAATCTCATCAAGTCCTTCATCATCACTATCACTTTCACTATCAATTCTTATAGTGTGTCTATGACTTGATTTACTTATTCTTAAAGAAGATTTGAATGCAGACTCAACATATGGTAAGATGCTATTGTCAAAATTATTCATCTCAAATGATATGAGTCTACTAATCAGACTATCTAGAGTAACATTTTTATTTTGTATTGCTCTCATTTCTTGTATAGCAGATGCTCTAATAGCATACATAGGAAATAAGGTTTTGAGAATCTTACTTACCACTGTTTCTTCTTCAAGTATACCTCCAACTCCTTGGATAATATTGACTACCTCTTTGATTCTATAGTACTGAGTGATATTTTCTCCAACTTTCATCCTTAGGTCATCAAACCTACCTCATAGGATTTCTACCTTATCTCTTCATAAATTATCATCTCGTCCATGTACCAGCTTCAATTTATCCCACATTTGTTTTACAAAGGTGTAGGTTTTGACATCTTCAAACTTAGAATTGGAAAGTGAGGAAGAAAGCTCTATCATCATGCAATTGTGCTCATGATTTTGTCTTAATTGATCAAGTGTCTGAGGTCCTGTAGGAAACACATATTCAGTATCTAAGTATTGAGTAACATCATTTCTAATGCCTTCTAGGTGGTGTCTTATTCTACTTTTCCATGATGCAAAGTTTTCTTTGTTCAACTTGGGCACATCTCGTTTGCTCATCTTGTGATATTTTTCTTAGGTCTTGAAACCTTCCTTCTAAGCACACTAGCTCTGATATGAATTGTTAGAATACCTAAGGGGGGCGGGGGGTGAATCAGTGGCCTCAAAAATATTCCAATAAATCAACCCAAAAACTTAGTACCAGAATATTAAGCCTCTAGTTATCTTCGGTCCTAGAAGATGTATTCCTTTAAATAATCTCAACAAATAACTACTCAGATTTTACCGTTTAAACCTTATTCTTAATGTTTAGCGAATAGGAGTCTTCTATTTACCAAAATATTATAAATTTTTTAGTGTATATCGATCAATCTAGATTTAGTTATGTGTAACGCAAAACACTAAAGTAATGACTCATAAACACATTTGACACATGGAATTTTAATGTGGAAACCTTGTTAAGGGAAAAACCACTTGGGATTGGTAACCCAAAATTTTCACTCTTCTGAAGTGAGCTGAGCTCATTGAAGAGCCAACCCTATTAAAGGTTACAAACACATTGTTAGGTGTGACCTTGTTAGAGTATTTAAATAGAATAGTTTGTCACTTGATATCTGGCATCTCATCCTACCTTTATGACCAAACCTAGTGTAGTTTGTCAATTGGTATCTAGAATCTCTATGCTATCTTCATGAAAAAAAAATTTGATACTCCTTGAGATGTATCTCAATATAGAAAGGATCTTTAAATCCTTCTTAGTTAAGAGACTTTCTGCTCAATGGTTAAACTAAAACAGTAAAATGATATGTTCATATATACAACTAAACTTTGTAGATTTTTAAAAACTATTATAAGCACATAATACCTTTCTGATCAATGTGTTCTTTCTTGTTCCTTTGCTCCACTACTTTATTCTTTGTTATGTTGTTGCTCTATTATTCAGTGTCCACATAAATCTTTAGCTCATTCATTTAGCTTGATTGATAAGGATTGTATAAAGTCTTTTACTTCACCTGTAATCTTTTCAGCATCCTTTTCTCAATTCACCCACGCCAATTAAAAATGAATTAGCTTTTCTCTTTTATAGACATGATAGTGACCATTTATAAGTCCTTGTCTTTCTTGTTCTTGGCATGATCCACAATTCTCGCCATTCTTTCTTTAAAGGTTTGCATTAGTTTTATCTCATAGATATCTCCTTCATAGCTAGAATAAAATAGCTTTAAAACTCTATCTTATCTTTAGCCTTTTACTTGTCAATGGAAACAATGTAAACAACTAGTTAACTCCATGTTTAGCTATTGATAGCTAAGTCTTTTTTCATTTCTGAACTTCAGTTCTGATTGGTGTCTAACTACCTCTTTTTCTCCATTATGTCTTCAGTTGTCCTTAGGCATCATGTTTGTTGGGTTTTTCTATCCTTCGAGTATCTCTTTGGTTATGACCGTCGGGTAACACATTGATTTTTCTCATCGGTAATGTTCGTGATTATTCTCAGTAGTAATTCTTGCTCAATTTTCTTGCTTGGGTATCACAGTGACTTTTCTCTCGGGGTTCTTTGTCCGTCGGTGTGCACTGTCCATTAGTGTCTCTTGTCACTTTGTGAATACTAAACTTTTATGCATTACTGATATCATAAGCTTTATCTCTCTGGTTTTTTGAAGTCTTTGACATAATGTATACAACCAATCAGATTATATTAAGTTGACATCAATGAAAATACAATCCATTAACTAATTTAATGTCTTGCATTGACTTTCTACATTTCGGTGATCATCAACTTAACATTTTCAAACATTCAATTAGTTATGGTTGATCACTATGGTCTATGGTATAGTAAAGAAGGAAAATTTAAGCTATAAGTTTATACTGATGTTGATTGGGCTGGAAACATAGATGATAGAAAGAGAACTATAGGAGGAGAATTATTTATGGGTGACAGACTTGTCACATGGATAAGCAAAAAGCAAGTATGCATATCTCAATCAATTGCAGAAGCACAATATGTAGCTTCTGCTGCAAATTGCTCTAACATTGCATGGATCAAACAACTGCTTAAAGGTATGAATGAAGAAATATTTGAGCCAGTAATTATCTATTGTGATAATACAAGTTCTATAAACATCTCAAAGAACCTGGTTATGCATGCTAACACAAAGCACATAGCTATCAAGTATCATTACTTGAGGGAACAAGTACAAGAGAAGCAGGTGATACTAGAATATATACAATCCAAAGAAAAATTAGCAGAAATATTCAGAAAACCATTGCCAAAGGATACATTTGAGTACCTAAGGAATGGACTAGGGGTACGACACTTGTCTACTGGTCACTAAGCTGACTAGGATGCTGCATCAGCCTACACATTATCAGAAGATCATTCATGTTGATGCAAGAAAATAAATGGACTACAAGGACATATCAGGAAGAGAGAGCTTCCAAGGGAGAAAAAGATGTTGTTAACTACTACAGAGCTGAATTTTTATTTGGCATTTCTATCAAAGGGAGAGAGATATTGAATGAAATATATATCAAGATCAGTCAGGGATAGAGATTATCAATGAAGTAACCATCCATCTAAGGGAGAGAATTGGAAAGAGTTAACACTCCACATCTATCCAGAAAAGGGAGAAGATATTCTACATCAAAGGGAGAGTTAAAGATAGAAGAAAGAATTTATACACCTATCCATTGAAGGGATTGAAGAAAGGGACATCACTATGCAAGAATAAAATCTAAGCTAAGAAGAGCTTACTGAGCCTTAGACATTTGAATTGGTTATAGAAGAATAAGTTTGGGGTGATATGGCATATTTCATATTGTGTTGCCATCAATGCCAAAGGGAGAGATTGATGAACTATAACTGATTGAATAATTTGAAGATGAAAAGTTGATGATCACCAAGATGTAGAAGTGAATGTTAGACATTAAATAAGTTAATGAATTGTATTTTAATTGATGTCAACTTGATATGGTATGAGTAATTATACACATATTTGTCATAATATTGAAGAACCAAAGAGACAAATTTTGTGTTATCGGATGAAACATGAAAGTGTTGAATACACCGATGAACAACGTAAACTGACAGACAGTGTAAACTGATAGATAATGTAAACCAACAAACACTAGAAACCGACGTACATTGAACCCCAAGTAGGTCAGAGTGTTGAATGAGCACTGCAGTTAACTGAAGTTGTCACCAAACACAACTAGATTCAATCACCAGAACAACTGAAGTTGATGCTCGAGCATAATTGAAGTCATTAACTGAGCACAGCTAAAGCCTTTGACCAAAACTAACTGGAGTTAGAAAAAAACAAAACTACTTAGTTAGCAGAGCTATATTTAGAGTTAACTGATTGATTATTTTATTTTCATCGATAAGATAAGATAAATATAAGAAGGATATTTAAAGCTAGTTTTATTCACAACTTTCATGGAGTAATTTGCGGAATAAAACTAAAGAAAATATTTTCAAGATAAATCAATGCATGGAGAGATTTGTGGATCTAGAAGAAAGTAACAAAAAAATAAAGAAATTGAAAGGCAAAACATGTCAATATAAAGATAAAAGGATTTCATTATTAAAAAGGGAATGTTGAGCATAATTCTAGTGAAGATAGAATTATTCATACAGATCTGATCATATAGGCTAAAGAATAGAGTCAAGAAATTATGCAGAAACCAAGCAACAAAGTACAGAGCATTCACCGAGTAGAAGAAAGAAGGGGATCAAAGGAAATGAAGAGCATACATTGATCAGAAAGGTATTTGTGGACTTATAATAGATCAGAACATTTTCTAATTAAAGTTGTATTATTGAACAGATCATTTACTATTTCATTTTAACCATTGATTCAGAAAATCTCTTAAACGAGTGGGATTTAACAATCCTTAATGTATTAATATACTCAAAGAGTATCAAGAAGGTTTTTACTTGTTGATAGCATAGTGAATTCTGGATGTCAAGAGACTAACCAATGGTTTTAAATCCTCTAACAAGGTTTCACTTAACAATGTGTTTGTAAACTTTAACAAGTTTGGCTCTTCACCGAGCTCACTTTAGAAGAGTGAAAATTTTGGGTTATCGGTCCCAAGTGTGTTTTCCCCTAACAGGTTTTCCACATTAAAAATATATGTGTCAAATGTCTATATGGTTATTGATTTGATATTTTTATTTACACATTAAGTGATACTAGATTGGTCAGTAAACACTAAGTTTAAATTGCTACTATTCGGTAAAGCCTAGAAAAGAGAATTGCATATCTTACCGAGCAGACTATGTTTGATAGAATTACTTAAGGAATTCATCTTTATGGAGTGAAAGATAACTAAAGGATATTATATTTTAGAAATAAATTTTGGTGGGATTATTGGAATTATTTTTAAGGCAACTGATTCACCCCCCTCTCAGTTATTCTAACACTACATACATTGAGTATGGTGTAGTGCACCCATGACAGTTACTGATTTCATCATTTTGTGTTTGTAATGACTGGATAGATCCGATAGATAATCCTATTTTGTTTTGGATCCACTTGTGTGGTCAAGGATCTCTAAGGCACTCTTATAAGCCTTGTGATGCCTTAGTCCAATGGGATCATTAGTTTTATCACTTAGTGGATTTATGTGTGTTTGATGGGTGTTCCCACAAAACTGTGTCCCACTTTTTGGCTAACTTTGACACTAAAATGAACATTCTGAAAAAAAACTTCGCTTTCAGACATCTATTGTCGTAAAAGCATTAAGAATTTGAAGATGATGTAAACTAGTGAATTTTAGTATTTTGTTTCTAGTTTATATATATATATATATATATATATATATATATATATATATATATTTTAAATTTTGGAATTCATTTGTATCCATTTTTCCTTCTCCTTCAAAAATTATTTTTGTGAAAAATCAGTATTTTCTAGGAGTGAAACTCACTTTGATCAACATAATTTTTTTTATAAAACTGATAATAACGTAATTATTTTGAATTTAGGTTTGCAACACAAATATCTAGAGAATACATTTGGTTTCATTCAATTTGGTTGAATATTTAATAGTTTATTGAGTTATGAAGTGACATTAATTATAATTTGGACATAGGTTCACTTGGATGGCTCTAAATCTATCTCTATATATCAAAATTCATTTATTCTTTTTTTGATAGAGAGGTAACATAAATACCTATTTCATATATAGTTTTCATAATTTTTATCCCTAATTTTCTATTTTTCCAGAAGCATCGAACAAAGAAGTCGCTAAATGGTCAGACAACCTATGTTTGGTAAAAATTGAAAAGAAAAGTCTTAATAAAATCAATATGTATATAATTCATAATTATTGGAAAGCTTTCTCTAAGTACTATCATTTTGTATTTGGGTTTTTCAAATGAATTTATTTGATCTACAAAAATTTAATGTCAAAGTGATTTTTTGTCAACATTTTGATGGGTGCAAAGGAGACTTGATTATAGTTGTGAGTGAGGAGTAGAGAGATTATACCAAAGGGATTATGATCCAAGAGTATTTTATCTAGACATTTTCAATTTTCTCCTTCAAATTGGAGCTCTCAAGGCTTAAATCATCATATTTTCTTAAAAATGTGCAATTTCAGCAAAAATCAGGATGTTCAAAAAAGTGGGACACACTATTGTGGGACCACCATGATGCTCTAGATGATTCTTATCATTGATTTTATTAGATTTAATTCATTTTGATCATGTTTTGGCAATTTAATAGGTTAGAATCCATATCAAAATTCTCCGAGTTGCAAAAAGAGAAAAAGTTACAAAATGTTGTAGAAGATGTAAAAATGTAGCTCAAGCAACTTCCAAATGTTGCTCGAGAGTTACAAGATGGAAGAACAACAATTGAAAATGGATTTGGATTGTTTTTAGTTCACATATGAATTGGATTTAAGTTTTCTCTTTTAACCCAAGTGGTTAGAAGTTCTTTTTTGGTGTTCTGATGCAAAAAAGAATGGAAGATGAAGAGTTTTTATGAGCTTTACTGACTGGTACGTCCGTGTATAGTGTTGTTATTGCAAGATAAGTTCATGATTTTAAGATACTCTATGTTATCTTAACATTTCAATTGATTTGGGATTGATTAGTTTAGAGTAGAAGTGTTTTTAAGTTAATTTTCTAAAAGCAGTCCAGGAAGAGGCCTGTTAGGGGCTCGTTTCACAAATGAATTCCTAATGTGCATTTAAACTGGTGAAATTTCTCACCCTTCTAAAAAATTAAAGTTAGGAAGGTGTATTTATGGATTCCTAAAGCTCAGAGTATAGCTCGAAGGGTAAGACATGTTTGCATGAAGCCCTAGGTTGAATATCTCAATGTATTCAGCCAGGAATGAATGTAACAGTGTTGACATTTTGAAGAATTGAATTGTTGGAGTGAATTGGAGGTAGATTTGAGTTGTTTGGAGTTAGTAGAGAGTATCTAAGGCCCTGAGCCAATCCCATGTACCCATTTCCTAGCACTTGATTTAATTTACAAACCAAGTCTAGCCAATTAGGTTTGTGAGCTATGTAAGAGTTAGGTGTTGCTAGAGTGGAGTTGGAACCCAAGGCTTTGGGGATCATCATAAATTTCAAAATGGTTTCTGAATCTACCATTATTTTTCTTAGGCATGACCAGGAAGAAAAGTTATGTGACATGAAAAATAGTTGGATAGACCTACAAGGAATTCTAGGATAGTCAAGGTTTTACATATTGTAGAAGTTGGAGGATCAGTCTGAGGGTTGATTCCCTATCCTTACTTCATAAGTAAGGTGTCCCTATCATTAGTTGTGTTAGGACTATAATTTTTTTTGGCTTAGATGGTTTTCTCATGGAATTTTCAAAAAGTGTTTTAGGACTGGTTCTAATTAATGTATTGTGTGTCCTTAAGCCCTAGAAACCCTTTAAATCTATAAAACCCTAAACCCTCTTATCCTTGTTATATTTTTAAGTTACCTTTTCAATTATGTTAAGTATTTTATTGTCATCTGTGCTTTATCCTTCTTTTCTTGTCTCCTAATCTCATTATTGAGATCAAATTTTGTCTATGATCTGGCGACTTAGTTTATCTCGTGATCTGCAGCTCTAACTATGGTCAGGAAAAGTCAAGTTGAGTTTATTTGGAGATTCAAAGATAAAATTGTCTCTGAATCTTTAAATGGAAGTTGAGTTACAAATAAGATTCTTGAGATTATGCATTCGCTGTTGATGCATTTTAGATCTTTTGGTTGTCTTGTGATCTCATAATGTAACCAAGGTTAATTTAAATATCTTATGAATTGGAGATTGCTTTAGTCACAAAATATCCATATTTGATCAAGGTTAAGCAAGGGAAACTCAAAGTTAAGTCAAGTTTGCTAAGAACAGTTTGGGACCCTTGTTCAGGATAAGATCTAGGGCTTGCACTGAATTGCTAGATAAATTCAAATTCAGAAGGAGCATTTAGCGATTCAGAGGTAATGATCTAGGATGTAGACACGTGTTCAAGTGGCAGATCATATGTGTGGTTCTCGCTGAATCTCTAGATAAAATCATGGTTAGATGAATTCATTTGGCGATTTAGAGTAATATTGTTTCTGAATAGCGAGATTTGACTAGGGTTCAGTTTGATAATTGGGAGATTCAGAGATCTTAATTATCTCTGAATCTTGGAATAGACATGGATTAATGACTAGTCTTGTGTGGTCATTTCCTAATCATTGATGAAGATCTTGATCGTGTGGCTAGAGCCAGATCCCTGAATGAAGTTGTCAGGTACAAAAGGATTTAGAAATTCAACATGAGTAGTAGATATGAAGTCAGATCTGTCTATGCTGGAAACCTACCTATTGGGAGCATGCCCAGACTTGCAAATGTTAGAGGATATAAATCATTTAAACTACATTAACATGTCTAAAGCATACTCTTAAAAAAAAACAAGAAGACTCCACCATGACCTCCGATGAGCTGAACAAGGGCACCCAAGACCTTGTTGATTTTCTCTTAGAGAGGTTTGTGGGTGTGCTCTCCCAAAACAATATGTAAATCCCACTATTGATTGATAAATGAAACTAGAATTCAATCTAAGTGATTGAAATGAGTGAAGAACTCAAGAAACAAGTATTGAAAACTTGTCTCAAGCCTTCACTATGAATGCAAGTGCAAGACTATACTATGATGAAGATTCAAAATACTA
>MU224637.1:2218461-2229940 GCA_018584345.1 Thuja plicata | reverse complement strand
AGCATGAATCGTATTTAATTAAATAAATTTAATTAAATAGATAGAAGAATATAACAAATATAATTAATTAAAATTAACTATAATGTTATGGGAATATTAATTAAATTAATATAAGGATGATTTTAGATGTCTACAAGATCAAGGGCTGGCGTTTACTCTCTATATGAACTCAGGGTTAAAGGATTTATTCAGCAACTTAGAGACATGAATAAATGAATCACTAAGGGTTAAAGGTAGGTTATGAGTCAAGTTTAGATGCGAGTTAGATCCAATGGTGGGCATAAAGCCTTATAGAAAACATGATCGTCAGATAATGTTTGAGGCATCGTGCCTTAGTCCCATGTGTACAAGGTGGGCCCATCTTAGTGCAGAGGTAAAGAAGATAAAAGATGGGTAGGTCAAGATAAATCTAGCGGATGGCATTTTTCCTTAAGAGTAAAATGCTCGATATCTAACATTTGAGGCATTGTGCCTATGCGACACTTGACAGAATCTGATCTTGGTCTGGGTAACTTAAATTTGATCCATGGCTACATTTTTAACTTAGATAAAGTCTTGATCTCAGTTGTTGATGAGAGTTTCATGCCAAGGAGATAGACATTGTAACTGATTTTCAAAATTTCAAGTGCTTTCTCAGCATTTCCAGCCATGCTTGCGTGTTGCAGACTTGCCTGGGAGTGGCTCGAGGTCTTCCTTGGATCATTTTAATGGTTTTGTTTGAGTGGCAGGGGATGTTTTATATGGTCCTGGTGGATTTTAATGTTTCATGGTGGTCTTGTATGGTTCCTGGTCTACTTTCTATTTTGGGGTTTCTCTACCCATGTTGTGATTGTTTTGCATTTATTTGGTTGATATTTTCTTACAGCTTGATGGGTGAGGTTTCAGATTAGATATTTTCATTATCTTTAGGAGAAATATCATCTAGAGAAGAAGGACTACATTAATTGCTGAGAAGGTCTATTGTCAAATAACACTCTCCTAGGGTTTCCTCCTATTTATCTCCTTCCTTTCTCTATTGTAGGGGTTCTAGAATTATTTACCCTAAGTGTTGGCTCAAGAGTTTTAGTTCTAGGGATATAACAGATTCATGTTAGAATATATTGAGGATAGATAGAAACTTATTGTAATCTTTTGCACATTGTAGAATGGTGCTTTATTCAGTCATATTGATTTAGAAGTTTGACTCATCATACTTAATATAAGTTTTTCATAGTTTCAAGTATCTCCTTGGTGTTTACCTTATGAGTTTTGGATCTTTTGGTTCATTATATAGAGTTATCTATGTATATGTTTTATGCCATAGTTTTGATGTAGGATCAAATTGAATATTCTTTGGGTATAACATAAATTCATTAGGTGTGTTTAAAGAAGGATTCTATAAGAAGTGTTTGACCTGAGATACGTATGTTTATGGCTATGAGTCTTTGCTAATAGGTTAATTTCTATCTCAATATTTGTATTGAAGTAATTATCAATCGATAAGGCACTAATCAAGAACTACTATATTTGTTTGTTGATATATGTCTGATCTGGTTTGGTTATATTCTACAAGTTTACATCAAAATCATATCCAAATTTCCTATTAATTTGTGGTTATTGGTTATATGTCATAGATAGTAATGAAGAGTCAACGAGTATCAGGTTAAAATTTAGTACTTTCTTACTATCATATTTTGTTTGAATCTAGAAGTATAAGGTATTGTAAGGATTTGAGTTTAGTCTGGATTAGGTGTACCCACCTTGGTCTTGTAGAGCCAGAAGTGTAGAGGGCAGTCTTGTCCCTATAGTTGGTGTAGTTACCTTGCAGAGATTTCATACTTGGAGCTAACCCTTCCTAGCATTAGTATAAAGGTATATTGGTGGCTTCTCAAAGCATAAATGTTTTCCAAGACCAGAAAGTTGGGTTTTGTGAAGCCACTGGTGAAGGTTTCCAGATTTGTCTTAGAATGGGGCTAGTGTCCCTAAGTCACAATATTGCAGGATATTGGTTGGAGAATTGCTCACCTTGCAGGAGTTGGAAAAGAATTCAATCACCTTTGGTTGGTATAAGATATTGTGTCTAAAAGGAACAAGGATTTATACCTTGAATAAGTTTCATTTGGGGTGTAGGAAGAGAGAAAGACACATCACATCACTTCTTGCAGTGTGCTCTACATTACTAGAGGGGAGGATTCTATGGATTTAGATGACACAACACATGTTCCATGACCATCACCCTCAAACACACAAGGAAAATATGTATCTATAGTAGAGGGTGGTGGAAGATCTTCTTCAGCCTAGAAAGGTAGTTCTATAGCTAAGTAATTGATCTCCTTACATGAAGCCCCCACAACTACAGGGAAGTTACTGAGGGATACCTAGGGGGAGAGGGATAGTCTACACAATGAGAAAGAAATGCTCATAGATGAGACATATTATATGATATGAGAGTGTGATCAGGTGCTCTTGGTGATATAGGATCTACAAGGACAGGTGTTGGAGAGGACCTAGTAGAGGGATGAGGCAAGAGGAGCGAAAGACAGTTTATAGGGACATGTGGCCCGGATGATGACTAAGTATTTTAGGGTTATGGAGGAGATGGATAGATATTTTTGGGGGAGATATACATATAGGGATGAGTGGCAGAAGTTGAAAAGGAAGAGGGATGGGATCCTGCAAGTTATAGGGGGCTGAGGGCAGAGCTAGTGGGAGGAGGTGCTATTAATTCAAAAATTTTGAGATTGAGTGCAGAGCTTGCAAGAGCTAGGGATTAGGTAGGGTAGTATAGGGTGATGTAAAATGCAATGGTTTCCCAGGATAGGAGAGAGTCATATAGATCAGTAGGGGATCATTGATGATAGGGGGAGGTTCAAGTAGGAAGACAAGAGGGATTAGGTTTGGGAGTGGCTCCTCTCATAGAATACAGGGACATGCCACAATCATAGATAGTCATCTGGGGCCTCAGTGGAGATGTGGGATGTAAAAATTTTTGACATAGGTTTCGTGAGGGAGAGATAGGTCATGAGGCTGGTTACATGGCACAGGTTTAGGGATGCACAAGATAGTGGAGAGGCATTAACCTTGGGTGATGAGGGTACATATGACACTGGTTGCCCCTACATAAGGTCTATCATAGGTTGTTCCTTCTTAGGACCACCTAAAGGATACAATACCAACTACCACCCAAGATCCAGATAGTCAGCCTCCCATAGGAGGACCAAATCAGAAGTGATATGCTGCATCTTTTTTAGGGCACATGGCTGATTTTTAACCATATGTACTTGATTATTTATTCTTTGAGATGTATCTTGGAAAAATTTTTGGACTCTTATTCTTTTATGGACGTTGGTGGGATATTCTTGTGCAGGATATTATATATATATAATATAGAGTTGCATGGGGATTATGTGTTATGTACCCAATTTATTGCTTTGTTTTATGTGAGGATAAGTATATATGTATGTATGGAGATGATGGATTGACTCATGTTTGATTCATGATGGCATTTTTTTATATGATGCATGATATGATCACTAATGTGTTTGTGATGTAGGGTGGATGTGATATATGTATGACTTTATCATATGAAATTGACATGTTTATGATGTAGGATGCTTTATGATATACATCTTTATATGCCTATGTGATCATTCTTATGTGATAGAATTATGATTTTATGTGAGATGATGTGAGGTATATGGAAATATGATGGATGTATTGTATGCGATGAATTTAAATTTTTATCATGATGTTGCGATGTGATTCATAATGTATCTTTGAAATGTAAACTAAATGATTTATGCCATCTAATTAATAATGCAATATTACCTTATGACATTATATGGATGTGTTGGAAAGTTGACTCCCAGGGTGTATATGACTTATTTTGTGTTTTCATTATGGAAACAAAGTCATATGAAATTTTGACAGCAAACTATGAAGTGAAAATTGACTAAGTATAGAAGTCAAGACATAACAATGATTTGCAGTTGATCAGTGCACTAGCACACATGCATATGATCACATCAGGATATGCACATTCAGACTTAAGTTCTATGGTATGTTTTTATGCTTTCCCTAGACACGCATGGTTAGATATGTCAGTACAGATAAGTTATAGCAAGAATAGTGATACTAGCAGTTCAGAAAATAGAGTATGAAGCCAACTTTAGTTTTTGGATCAGCGTATAATATTTTATTATGATAAGGCCAAGCGCCTATTATAGCCTATTTTTAATCACGTCTTAATTACTATTGTAAACATGCTTAAGCCAATTTCTTTGGAAGTGTTGTGAATATTGTTTTTGGGCCGACTAAGGTCTTATTTATGGTCATGTCTATTCAGGCATGAACATATATATAACATGCAAAGTTGTATTAGAAAGTGTTTTTGAATATGTAGAGTAGAGATATAAAAGAATAGTATAAGATGTTAGAATAAGAAAAATCTCTTTAAGAGTATAAGAGAATCAGCGCATAATTGGAACTAATCAGAAAATTGTGTCACATACAACAATTCAGTTTTGGATATAGTATATATCTATTATCAAGGGGGTTGCAGCCTTCATTCTACTGAGCAGTGAGCTTCTTGGAAAATGAGCCCTCACCCCTAGTAGGGTTATTTGTAAAAGAATCCTAACAAGGTTAGACCCTCAACCAGGTCATTGTACTTGCATTGTAAATACTGCTCCTAACAGGGCAAAGGAGCATTAACAGGTTCATTATATTAGTGCAATATTTGTGGGTACTAATTCCCACCAGGGTTTTCCTTTGATCAAGGTTTCCCCGTAATCATATCATGTGTTATGTGTTCTTATGTTAAGCTTCAATTGACATATATTTGATTAATGTTTAAAGTTGCTGAAATAGAATAAATAGAAAAACACTGATTCACCCCACTTTCAGTGTTTCTAACAATTGGTATCAGAGCTCTGGTCCTTTGTAAAATAAGTTTAACCACTTGAGGAGATCATGAATTCAACAGAAGTGAAACATCTGAAAAAAATCTTGAAGCAACCTTTGAAGATCTTGACAGATCTGAAAAATAAAATGAAGAACTAAAACTAAAGGTTGATAGCTCTCAAATGCTTATCAAGAAATTAAGGAAAGATCTGAAAGATTTCTCTACCAATGATTTGGAAAAAATGGTCAAGAAATTGAATGAAGAGAACATGTCCTTAAAAGAAAAAATTGAAGATCTGAATGAACAACTTATAGATAGCTTAACAACCATTGAAGAGAAGACCAAAGAGAGAAAACAATTAGATGATGAACTTATTCAAGCGAACTTGAAAATATTGGAGTTGGAAAACATGAAGAAAAAGATAGAATCTAAATTATCAAGAGCAAAAGATAAGATTGATAAACTACACACAAGTTCTAATCTGATTGAATCACAACTATATGCACAAAATTTAAAAGGTGATACCACTAGTATGGGATACAGTGTAGCTCAAATTGAAATCAATTTAATGTAAGAAACAAAGAAAGCACAAGAAGCATTTATAGAAGCAAAGAAAGAGGATAATATTGTAGAGACTAAAACTGAACCACCTAAAGATGAACTCAAGCAAGTTAACATAACTTGTTATGCTTGTAACAAGCATGGACACTTGGCAAGAGATTTGAAAGAATTAAGAAAGTTTAATGGTTATTGTTACTTCTATAATAAGTTTGGTCACAGGGCTATCCATTTTAGGACAAATCAAAGAAATCAGTCACAACTGAACCAAAAGAATCAGACTCAATACAATCAGAGAAATCAACCTCAAAGAAAGTTGCAGAATATTACATGTCAGATATGTAATTACAATGGACACATAGCTAAGAAATGCAACATGATGAATAATAACATCAAACCTCCTATCATTTGTCATGCATGTGGAAAAGATGGACACATCTCAATATTTTGCAGGTCAAGAACACAAAGACAAGAAAATCCTAAAAAGTCTCTTTTTGAAGAATCAAGAGAAGTTATGTTTGTGCAAGATAAATATAATTCAGATAAAACTTGGGTTGAAGGATAGAAATATAATGAAGAGAACAAGGTATTAGATGCATCTTCAGTGCATGCACCTTCTAATTCTGGATAGTTGACCCTCATGGTCTTAGGGGGAGCTATTCTAGCTCTGAACCCCTGCGTGGCTGGTATACTCACCTCCGAGTATGCACCTATGGATTCATGTATGTGATCAAAAATTAAGGTTGTATGCATGCATGCATTTCCTTCACTTTGTTGAGATTGAAGTTTGAAACTCTCAATGGAAACCGCGTACGGTAGCAAGCGTTAAATGCAGTAACCTTTATTTAAGTCGGTAAAAAATCATTTATCCTCATTATTTACATCTGAGATCATAAAATTTGTAGAGCACAAGAGAACTAAGTATCAAAGCATTCAAAGGTATCAATTTGATCAGTTTGTGAATAGATTGTAAGTTGAAATGGAACCCTAGCAGTCACGTCATTTTGAATTGTGGTAGAACCCTATTTAGTAGATCAAAAATTGAGTATGGAAACCCCTATAGTCTTTGAAATTACTGAAAGCAAGAGATTTTTCTTTAAAAAGCATCCATTCAAGTCTATTCTAGATGATGTAGAAGGAGCATTCTCTAAGACTCCGCTAGGAGTCGTACACATGGAAGGCATTCATGCTTACATCTACTATAAGAAGGAAACCATTGGGGACAACATAATAGAAACTCTTGTGGGTTCAATGATGAAACTAGACTATCCATTCAAGGATGAATATGCACATCTCATTGATAACCCTATCCTATAGTATTCTAATGTGTACAAATTTTACAAGCCATAATGGGTGAAAATCTTGTTGAGCAGGATACATGATGATCTCTATTGGATTGGTGAAGTTCCCGTCTATATTATTGCAGACCTAATTCATGACATGACTGGACTTCCTAAGATAGGACTAGTTCTTCCAATTGGTAAATATGTGAAAAATCAGGTTGAACAAGCATGTTTATCCAGAAGTTATAGGCACAGTATGGCAGTTGATCCCATTAAGGAAGATGACATAAAACTGGTCACCATGATTCTAGGTTACAAATTTCAGCATGCAAGAAGACTAAATAGTGTATCCACAGCTACTATCTTAGCAGAAATAAGGATGGTGAAAGATAATACTCAATATAGTTTATGTGAGATATTGCACCCTCAATTGATTGAAAACATTCAAGCTATTAAGTATGAAAAGAGCAAGAAATTCAGGTTTGGATCATTGATCATCTATCTCTACTTCCACATAGTAGGTAAAGTTGCCAATCTTTACCTAGACAAGAGTAAACCTACTATGTCTTAGATATCACTCAAGGCTACATCAGAGAAGAGCATGAAGGATTCTATGGACATGGATATCAAAACATTCAGGATCAAGATGTAGAAGAGGTTTAGGATACTTGAGAAGATAGTTGAGAAATACAAAGACACCATATGCTTCATGGTGGAGATTGACTATACTTGCATGGAGGCAGTTGAGCCTAGAACAAAATGGATTCACCCTCTCGGATATGAAGTTGAAGAACATGTTTTGGAAGGTTATGCACAAATCCTCCTATCTGCACCCAAGGATCCCAATGAACATAGATGGGGTACTTATAGAGAAAAGGCAAATAAAGTTGATTCTATCTTGTATAGTGTAGAAAACAAAAGGAAGGCATCAAGGATTACTTCAAATATCCTAAAATTTCATGGTATTACACAAGAAAACCTAGACAAAGCTAGGGAAGATAAGATAGCTAAAGAACTTGAGAAAACTTCCACAAAAGTGAAAATGGAAAAGTCTGATGATATGCCTAAGAAGAGGAAGAAGAAGAAGAAGAAGAAGAAGAAGAAGAAATCTGATGAAGGTACATCTACGCCATAAAACACCATTGATCTAGAATCCTCTCCACCTTCTGTACCTAGCAAGTTAACCAGAAGGAAGAAGCAAGTTCCTACAAGTCATCGATCCTCAAGGACCACAAGGAGCAAGGTAAATAACACTCAAGCCTCTCCTGAGGTAGGATTCAAGCCTAGTCTAACAGTCCTAAAGAACATAATTGTTAATGAAGGAAGACTAGAATGTATCAAGAATGTCTATGACAAATATCAAGAGATAGACAAATCTCAAATTCATTCAATGATTATATCTCATATGATCAAGATCAAAAATTTAGTATTGGAACTCAAGATAGTCATACCAGACAAAGCATGGAACATTATGGACCTATTAAAGAGGCAAGCAATTGAAGAAGATATGAGGATAAGAGAAGAGACATTAGACAATCTTCTCCCTATTTTCTCACATGATTATAAAGCTATATTGTTGGATTTAGTAAAACCTCATCTCAGAACCAAAACACTTCATATCATGAATAAAGAGTATGATCTAGTTGGAGAAGAGACTCATAAAGCATTTGAGTAGGTATTTATGGATAGACATATGTATCCATCAATGGCGCCTACAACAAAGGCAACTCCAGTTCCTTCCAAATAGGTTACAGAACCAGTAATTCAAAATGCACCTAAGAAAGGTCCACAGGTTTCAGTGCCCTCAGTTTCAATAGCTTCTAAAACAGCCAAAGATTTAGGAGAAACTATTGTGATTGATGATATCAAGATATCAATGACCGCTTCTGACAATGACATGGAAAATTTTGAAAAAGCATTTGTCAACACTGAAGAGACAGAGAAGGTATGCACTAATAACACATTCATACATCAAGATGAAGTTCCCTTTATAGATTCAAATAAAGAGGAAGACAATCAATCTAATGAGCCACCAGTTATGGAGATTACTATGAAAAGTGAAAATATGGATGCTAATCAAAATGTCATATTGACTCCACCCATCAAACCATCATTGTTGTCAAGCTTGACCCCTAAAGCAGTAATGTTAGATGCTTGGGAAGAAGAAGATTTGATTAAAATTAGTGTGTTGGCCATGGAGAAAGCAAAAGAGAAACAAGTCATGAGAAACCCTCTCTTTCTGGAAATAATGAATATTCTGAATGACCAAGTACTAGTAGACAAGAAAATGGCTAAGATTCAGTTTGTTGATGATATTGGCAACATCTTATCAAGCTTCAAATCACATTTCACAAGTTTAGTAGACTCTGCTACTAAAATTGTAGAAGATAGCTACAAGAAGCGAAGATTAGATGAATTGACAAATAATTTCTCCCTAGATCTGAACTCACTAAAGGTTGGTCAAACAATCTTGAAATAACTTGTAGATAAAGGTAGAAATGTAGTAGCAAATTGTCTGGACAGAGTGAAATTCACCTCAGAACACATCAAAAAGATTGAGGAAACTGACATATTGGTTGACAGTGTTAGAAAATTAGTTGAAACATCCACACAAGACATGGACATCTTCAACAATATCTATCAAGGTCAGTTGGACAAGATTGAAAAGGCAAAGTTTGAGATCAACAAGATAAGAATCGGGAAGACTCAATTGAGAAATGCGCTAGCGCCCTCTCTAGCAGTCTTGAATGAAAACATCAAATAGATAGATAAAACAATTGCCACATATGATCAGGGTCCCAGTATGGATTTGACCAAAATGGAAAAGCTTACATATGCTCTATGTGCCCATCTAAAAATAATTGATGCATCAAAGGCATTCTGGAAGCAAGAGATCAAGAATCTGCAGATAGCTTATCTAGATGTATACTCAGAGTAAGTACTCAAGGACTTACAATTTTGACACCTTTGTCATTAATTTCAAAGGGGGAGTAATGTATTTAAGGAATATGTGGGGAGTAGTGTATGTATATGTTAAAGGGTACAATGATATACAGTTTTTTGTGTTAGTCAATTTTGAGTAACTTGGCCACATTCCTTTGTTGCCATTAATGACAAAGGGGGACATTGTTGGAAAGTTGACTCCCTGGGTGTATATGACTTATTTTGTGTTGTCATTATGGAAACAAAGTCATATGAAAGTTTGATAGCAAACTATGAAGTGAAAATTGAATAAGTATAGAAGTTAGGACAGAACAGTGATTTGCAATCGATTAGTGCACCAATGCATGTGCATACGATCACATCAGGATATGCGCATTCAGACTTAAGTTCTATGGTATGTTTTTATGCTTTCCCTAGACACAAATGGTAAGATATGTCACTACAGATAAGTTATAGTAAGAATAGTGATACTAGCAGTTTAGAAAATAGAGTATGAAGCTGACTTCATTTTTTGGATCAGCGTATAATATTTTATTATGTAAAGACCAAGTGCCTATTATAGTATGTTTTTAATCATGTCTTAATTACTATTGTAAACACGCTTAAGCCAATTTCTTTGGAAGCATTGTGAATATTGTGTTTTGGCTGACTAAGTTCTTATTTATGGTCACGTCTATTTAGGCATGAACATATGTGTGTGTGTGTGTGTGTGTGTGTGTATAACATGCAAAGTTGTATTAGAAAGTGTTGTTGAATTGTTGGAAAGTGACAATGCAAGCAATTGTTATTTTGTCATTGATGTCAAACCTTAATTGGTGAGACTATTATTATCTGTTTGAGTACCATATCTATTGTTGATAAAGAAGATTTAACAAGAAGACCAAGTGAATGGTTGATTTAAGGAAAATAAAAGGGTACTTGATCAGTTGGCACTCTGGCAAAGTAATTAGTTATTTATCTTTCAAAGATAGTTTTTCTAGTTGTTTTGTGCCGAGCAAGTTTCGCTTGTGCCGAGAAAAGTTGCTTGTGCCGAGAAATTTTTTTTGTGCCGAGCGAAATTGTTTGTGAAGATAAAGTTTGTTTAGTGCCAAGCACCAGTGAAATTGTTGAGTGGAAACAGTGATGTTGGCCGACTTACAGTATTTGGATTAATGATGAGATTTGAGATCTCTGGCCAACTTAGTTAATTTTATTGGGATATGTAAAGTTAATTAAAGATTGATCCACGTCATTTAATGTATGGGTAACCATAATTAATGCATGGTTTCAAGATTTAATTAGAGACTAATTTGGATAAGTAAATGTAATGTAATTATGGTATGATCCATTGGATTTGACCTAACCTAAGATCTACGATCTTGATTAAGAAACAAAGATTTATTTGACCTAGACAGAGAGTTATATGATAACCTCAAGTGGTTATTGATTATGTGTGCAAGAGTGGATGTGTGTATGCAAGAGGATTGCATAGTTGATTTACTGATTGGCATGACCTAGCAGAGAAGGCTGAATACAGAAGCAAAAAGTTGCATGTGTGATTGCTTGACGGATTTCCAAGAAGATCAGAAGATTGAAATGAAAATGCATGCCATCCAGTAGGTTAACATCAGAGTTGTAATTGGATTTGAATTTGCAAAGTAAGTTGTATGTATCATATCACAACTGTTGATTAATTTCTAACCATTATATCAGTTAAAATCCTTTAACAAGGTTGACCTAACAGTCATTTGTATAAATCCTCTAACAAGGTGACATTCAGGTGGAATGTTCTAAGTCCTCTAACAAGGTCACTCCTGACAGGGTGATTAAATCC
>MU224637.1:2131818-2162248 GCA_018584345.1 Thuja plicata | reverse complement strand
TAAGTTGGTCCAATAAAGATACATAGCTAATCAGTGTCCACATCAGCAAATACTGTGTTAACAGCAATCTTAGAAGGTAAAACCTGCCTGAGCATATGTGGAGCTCAAAAATGAAGAAGGACCTTATAGGGTCCTTAGCAATTAGGCTTTTCTTGTCCCTAAATCAGTATTAAAGAGTACAGGATTCAAATAGACATTTCAAGCACTGTGATTCATGCAAGAAAAATCCCTAACATGAAGTATAGAAACCTTGTTAAGGGTCGGACCCTATTAGGAGTCTTTTATAATAAACCTGTTAGAGTTGTTGGAATCACTATCCAAGGACTCACTGTCCAAGAGCACACTACTCAAATGGTGAAGGCTACAACCTTCTGGATCTTTGATACACAATGTATCTGCAAGGTGAACTACTGCTGTGACACTGCTTGTCTGATCATTTCCTTTTGTGTGTTGATGCTTTAACCTCTTGTAAAGCACTATAAAAATCTGAACTACACTCTAAAATCTTCTACTTCAATATCTATATCATCAACATATGACAGATATAGCTTCGCTACTTCAACACTCTGCTTTACTTTTCTTATATCTAGCTTTTGCAGCTTCTCTGATCACAAATGACCTACTACAAGTACTTCCTCAAGGGAAATGAGCATTTCAGATTTAGGAAACCTTTTACCATCTATCTTGATCACTTAAATAACCACACAAGCCTTCATTAAGTTGGTGCAACATTAATTATAACTGCTTTACTCAAATCGAACAGACGTGTCTCTTCATACAGTCCGCTCCACCAAATTTAGCTCTAACTTCTTTCTCCGGATGAAAAAGTCTTGAGCCTTTAACCAAACATGATTAGATCACTAAAAATAACTAATCCAAGGATGTAAGTCCTAAGTTTATGTGGAAATTTTGTACCAAAACAATCTCTGTCGGCTCTTTCCATGATCTCTGTCCTGTTATGGCATTCACTGGCTGTACCTCTTCAACTGGCTATATCTTCTTCATACTTGCAGATATGATCATGCTATCTTAGAATTAGCATTTACAAATACTCATAAGCTTATATTTGAAGGAACATAGCATTTGAATAAAAAATGAACACATGCTAATCAAAACTATAACAGTTTTTTCCTTGCTCTGTCCTGTTCTGCCCTTTACTATCTCAGTCACTTAATCTTTCTATAACTTATTAATAATTTTAGATCTGATCATGCTCTCTTATAATTAGCATGAATACATACTTAAAAGCTTATATTCAAAGGCATATTCCCTAACTTAGTCGTATGCACATGCAGTGATGCTCTGTTCTTCTGGTACTCTACTAATAGTCTAGTCTTCTGTACTTAGCCAATTTCTGATCTTCTGATAATGTGTGCTGACTCCAAAAATTCATATGACTTTGTCGCCATAATGAAAAAACTCAATACAGTAATATAAAATAGTATATTCAACTTTCCAACAAACCATTTCCTTGTGGGAAGTAAATTGAGGACCAATGTTGTTTAATCTTGAGTTTCTTGCAGAGTTGTTTAAGGTCCTTATTTTTAAACTGGCCTCCGTTGTGAGTGCTAATCTTAGAAGGCACTCCATATCGATAGATGATATGGTTTAGAATGAATAGAGAGACTATCTTTCCTGAGGCAATAGAAAGTGGGACAACTTCTACCCATTTAGTGAAGTAATCAGTAGCAATGATAATAAACTTGTGTCCACTTGATGAGTTGGGATGAATCTTCCCAAAAAGATCAAAGGCCTAGTGCTGAAATGACCAATGAGATATAGAAGGAATGAGATCCATTCCTGGAGCATGTATTAGGTTACCATTTTTTTGACATTTTTCACATGAATTTACAAAAGCTACTGCATCAATCTGCATCGTAGGCCAATAGTACCCCACCCTAAGCAACCTTCAGGCCATGGAAAGACCATTGGAATGTCCCACACATATGCCCTCATGGATGTCAACTAAGGCTTGGTCAAATTATTTCTTTTCTAAGAATCTAAGAAGTGTTCCATCTAGACCCCTCCTATATAAATCACCAGTGATAAGGGAATGGTGAGAGGCATTTCAGGTAAGGTTTCTGTTTTCATAACGGTTAAAGGTTTTAGGTATAATGTCATCACGAAGGTATGAGTAAATGGCACCATAACGGGATGAATCACAATCAACAATGGTACAAATGACATGGATTTTTGGGGAGTCATAGATAGGGTGATGTAGCTCTTCCACCAGGAATTCAAATCTAGATTCACGTTTCTCTATTTAAAGGAGTGAAGAAAGTGTAGCCATAGCATCAGCTACTTTGTTTTCTGCATTTGCTAAAACGTGATGAATGTGAAGTATCATTTCAAGGAATCAACCATTTTCTTTTAAGTTACCAGTTTCTCATTTTTTGTTTGATATTCATCATTAAATTGGTTGATTATCAGCTATGAATCCTCATAGATGTGTAACTTCATGATTCTCCATTCTATGGCCATCTTAATTCCATTTGTCAAAGCTTCATATTTAGCAATGTTGTTTGTATATGGGAATAATAACTTGTAAGACTTAGGAATCATGTACCCATGAGGAGAAACAAACAACAAACTTGGTTCAATAAGCACTGAAGATCTATCTTGAAAGTAGCTAGGGAGATGATCAAGTACCTCATCCTTAGGCACCTCAAAGAGGTTTTCACCATTGTATATGTCATTTCTTTTTACTTTTTTTGGTTTTGACACTACCACATAGTGGTTTTCGCCATCAGAACTCCTATTATTTTGATTTTCTTTTCTTTTTATCTTGTGACGAAGGTACTTGGTGTCTGGCTCTGTCATGCTGGTATTCAGTTCGCTGGTGGAAGAGACTATAGGTTCAATGGAACTTAGGTAACAAGCTATCTCATAATTATTTTGAAATGTTAAGAGCTCAGGTTCTTGATAGAGTTGGTACCAATCAATGAGGTTGGGATGAACAAGAGGCAATTCAATGACTGGTTCAAGGTTATAAATATGAATGATATTATCACTGGTGACCGAAGAGACAGAGTTTGTGAAGTATCCTTATAAGCTACCTAAATTGGGATTCATCCTAACAAGGTAAGAATCATCCACTAAGGTAATATGTGGGATCAACTCCTCTAATCCTACACATGAATCATTGGCTACCTCAGGTTGAGAAGTATAAGTGTGAATAACATCAATATCTCTATCAAATGTGGAAGATTCTAAGAAGGAGTCCTATTCATACTCATATGAACTTGTGTCTAAACTGCGACTAGGATTTTTACACCATGAAGGTTTGGGACATCGTGATGTGGAAGGTCTAGTTTCATCAAGGGTAGAACCTCCTCTTTCCATTAAACAAACAATATTCTTTTGTTGACATTCTCTAAAAGGATCTTCTACATTCAATTCATCTTGTTCTAAAGTTGCAACTGACTCACGAGTGACTAGAATATCTGAATCTCCCAAAAGGAGATTAGTGGAAGGGACCCAGTATTCACACATGTCTTGCTGATTTGTCAAACTACATACATATTCTAGTTCATCTTCACTATCTGAGTTATCATGGATAGGAGTAGTGTACTTGTTGGGATTTGCAAATCCTATGCCAACCGGCTTCTTAGACTTGATTCCAAAAAGATCATGATCAAGAGGTTCAGCTCTAGCATCCAATATGTGATTAAGAGGGCCATGTCTAGGGTATCCCATCTATTTGACAAAAGTATACCCTCTTCCATAAGCCTTAGGAGAGGGAGAGAAGTTCTCATCGAGCATGTATTTCTCTTCTCTATAGATCCAGTCTCTAACAAACATCTCTTCTTTCTCATCTTGGATAGGCACTGATGATTCTACAAATGTTTTTGAAGAGGAAGGTTTCTTTTCTTGTGAAGGCTTTCCATAAGACCTAGGAAAAATTGGTAGTATTGTGAGGGAGTTGAGTTGATACCCCCTCATGCCAAGGTCTATTAACTTAAGCTTGTCTTTACATTCAGCTAAGGTTGTGTCAAAGTCTTCTGCTTCTCTATTGAGGGGAACATGAGTTCCTCTTGAAATGGAATTGAGAGATAAAGTGTTATCCCAAGGTATACAAATCTCTATTCCATTATGTTGGTTGTATTTCCTATTTTGGAGTTTTTACCTAAAAGTTTTGAGTTTCCTATCATTCTTATGCCTAGATGGTTAAAAATCATGTGTCAAATCACTTGTTTTCCCTTGCAAATATTGCTTTAGCCTCAAAACCCAGTTGAAAATGTCAAAACCATAAGCCCTTGAGTAATTTTTGTTTGAAGTTGTAGAAAAGCCCTAAATTTCCCAAGTTTGTTCTATTTTTGCATTACCTTTTTATGACTTAAGTCATAGCTTATTGACATGTGCTTATTTCTTAGTCGCCAAGTCTCATAAGAAAAATGAATATTCTTTATAACTTGGAGACTTTGCGGAAAGCTTTGGTCACATATTATCTTGATAGAACATAATATTCTAAAATAGTAATGAGACTTAGCACAGACTGTTGATTTTATATTAAGATCTGATGGTGGTCGCATTGTCTCTTGATGAAATCAGAGTTAGTCATTTTATTTGGCAACTTTAAGATTTGCTCAATGATGTTATCTCTTGATGTAACCTATGGTCATGAGTTAACTTCAAATGTTAAAGTTTCAGTGTTGTCATTGGGTCTCATGATCAAAAGTGAGTTAAGTAAAAGAACTAGAGATTAAGCGACAACTGTTGATCAAAGATTCAATATAGCGACAGTCACTAAATCTCCTGATTGTAACTATATTTTAGAAATTATCATGTGACAAGTAGATTCAATGGTCACTAAGTCTCTAGATAGACCAAGGGTTAGACAGTAGATTAAGTGATAGTGTTCTTGCACAGTTGCGCGAAGGATGATGAGTTAAGTCAAAAGTTAAGAAATCAGGCAACAACCATCTGATGAAGGTAAGATCTGACGGTAGTCGCACAGTCATGATAGAAATTTGAAAATTCAAGCATGATCAAGCGATCAAGAGATAAGAAGAAAAGGTGTGACACGTGTTTAATTATCGCTAATTCTCATGAAGAATTAGGGTTTGTAATGAAGATTACAAGACCTAGAGACAACCGTCAGATGCTGAGAAAAGTGAGATCAACGATGGTCACATTGTCTCTATATGGAAATTAAAAGGATAAGGTAATCACATAATTAAGAGACAAATATGTTTAGTCGCGTTGTCTCTTTATTAAACATGAGTTAAGGAAATGATCTAGTGATGTAGAGATCCCACAGTCGCTAAGTCTCCAGATGCAACCCAAGGTAAAGAACAGTTAAGAATGTGTTTTGTCACATTGTCTTCATAAGATGAAAGGTTAAGTTAAAAGATCAAGTGACATCGTGACAACCATTGATCTAATGGTTGATCATTCGGTAGTCCCTAACTCTCTTGAAGAAACTATAGCTGGAAAAATTATTAAGCGACAAGGAGATCACTCAATAAATAGGTCACTAGATATTAACCTGAGTTAAATACAGACTTTTCAGCGGTGCCATCATGGACAATTGCTGACCAATCAAAGTAAAGAGATTTTGACAGATGAGAAAGTAGCCATAATATGAGTTAAATGCAGCCAATCAGATTTGATTTTGATTTGATTTTGAATTTTATAAGGTTTTATATACAAATGCACTCATCAGAAATTGATTGCCTGACAATTTGAATGCCATAGCTAAAACCATAAATTAATGTCACAATATGTGGAACTAATGACAAAAATGGCTGAATTGTAAGTTTACCAGCTTGAAGAGACATCTGCATTGAATTCCCAATTATAAGTATACTTTTCTGTTATCATTTCATTTTTACCAAGCTTCCAATTTCTCAGAGTGAAGATTTCATAGAAATTTTGGTGCTTTCTACAAAAAGAGAAATTTCCAGCAGTGGGTGATTTAGAAAGGTATTTTCTTGATTCAAAATTTGGTAGAGATTTTAATTTGCAGTATATTCAAAGTTTGGAGCTACAGATTTTAGGATAATTCACAGTTGGTGGTGAGGTTTTTTAGTATATTTGTTTCAATATTGGTGATAAGGGTTGAGAATAGACCAGAAAGAAGAGACAAGCTAGGCACAAAGTATGGCATCCACTAGTGGGAGAAGTGAAGATGTCAATGATGAGTGAAAGGTTAAAAGGAACTACTCAAATAAATTTCTCACTTTGCTTCCAAACTCCAGCCAAAATTGAATGGTTAGTGTTGAGGTTTTAATTGATGATATGGCCTATATTAGAGATGTAAAAACACCAGGTTCATCAGGATATTCACTGTTCAACTATTTCTTTAATAATAGTGATGAACCCATGCCTATCTACAACCCTTGGGCCTGTGGATTAGCCAGTTGATAGTTCCTGATGTCTTTGTTGATGTCAATTTCATATTAGAATTAGCCAGTAGATATGACCCTTTAACCAAAACCATTAAGAGGGATGATGGAAATCCCTTACTCACTTTGGACCAGAATACCTTCATGAAAGCCTTCAATGTATACTACCCCATGGCTACTATAATAAATCTGAAGAGCCTAGAGAATAGATACACCAGAGAATTTGGCATTGTTGCTAAGTTGATCAAGGATCATCATGTCCCTAAGAAAACAAAACCTATATAGCCCCCATGCGAGGAGCCACCCCATATTGCTACAAAGATCTCAATTTATATATCAAGTACATATCATATGCACTATGTGGAGTGCTTGTAAAATATGTTGGGTAGAGAGGATCACCTCAGATATTCTGATGATGGTATTGGATATGCAGAACCTCCATACCACTTCAAATTATGACTACATTTAGTATACCATTGACCAGATGCATCAAGGGTTTGTAGATATACAGAGTGAGAAGGATCATCCTAGATTCATGCATTATTCAATCCTCATGCACCTAATCCTGTACTACAATTTCCTAGTCATGAATTGTCAATTTTTGCAGCCATAAAGGTTCCACCACAATCAGCCCAACCTTGTTCATTTTTGGCTCAGAGTCTGGAATTATACATCTAGGGAGCAAGAGTTCTATGCTTTCAAAAACTGGATAATCTATCCACTTCTTAAGTCCATAGGTTTTGAAAAACCTAGGTTACCTATTAAGGTAATCCAACTATTGAGGCCTTGCCAATATTTGGATAAATGGCTAGGAGATCATAATTGGGGGGATTTTTACTATGAAAATAATTTCAAAATAATGAGGGTTTATGGTTTCTCCCACCCTCCACACATCTTTCCATACCATGTACCACAAAGGATAGTTACAATGGAGTTCATCAAGAAGCTCATTCTGACAGACAAAGAACACTTGGCATCACACAGAAAGGGTACATTTACCACCATGCAATTCAGGATTTACAACTTCACTATTTGAAAGGACCTCTAGACCTAGTGAATTCCTGGATGAACCATTATAGAAAGTATGTGGCCTTGCATAGACATGTTGATATAGGTGGTTTTATCATGAGTGCAAAGAAATGGCTTACACCAATCATCCCCTACACAAAAGAACATGAAGAGTGTATGGAAGAAGATTTAATAAGAAACATCTTAGAAGATGAGGAGGTGGACTTGGAGAGGCAAGTGAAGGGAAAGGGAATGAAGTTTGGAGGTTTCTATCCTGACATGCCTTATCTGAAAAGGCTAGATGAAATGATTAAATCCCATACTCTTTTGTGCAATAAATTGGAGGAAGCACTAGTGGTTCTTGAGAAAGGCCATAGGGACCACTCACAGTCTGAATATGATGATGATAGTGATTAGGGCTATCCTTCAAGTAAATCCTATCTAGATTACCAAGCAATTCCATTAGAGCATGTAGTTGAGGGGGAAGATGTCATTGACCTAACAGAGGTCCTAGAGAATGAAGTAACAAATGAGCCCCCACCAAAGAAGTAAAGGATAGAAATAGGGGAGCCTTCTAAGAAAAGGAAGACATACAGATTTGGATATATGATAACTAGAGATAGGCCCTATGATCATTTGTTGAGAAAACATATAAGGGCAGGGAAAAAACTACAAAAGGATGTAGAGGAAGAAGAAGAATTAACTCTTAGTTCATGCACTAATGAAAGGTTGATGCAACAAGAGGAATTCCTCAAGGATGACAACTTCATAAAGACAAGAGAATTTAAGGATTTACTCATATGGTATAAGCAAAATCAAATTGGAAAATAGCTACAATTAGTAGGTGGTGATCCAGTCATTCAAGAAGCCTTACAAATATTGCAAGAGTATGATGTTGAATCTGAGGAGATTATAACTGAACAGACAAGACAACTAGTCAAAACTAGTGGGATATTATCTATGGAGAGCTAGGAGTGTCCTCAGCATTCATAATTGATTAGATAAGAAGGAAAATTGATGTCAAATTGTCATCAGAGACTCAGATGGGAGATATGATCAAAGGGTTTGGGTATAATCCTAAATCTCTAGCACTTGCAATGTGGAACTTGGCTCCTAAAGATCAAAAACCATCTATTCTAAACATTCAAGAGAAGATGGATGGGAATAAGATCATATGGACATTGGAAAATATAGGGGATTTGGAAATATCCCAAGTGATGACTCATTTTTCTTAGCTCAACAAGACAAAAATAGCCCAACTATCAGAGAAATTGCAAAACCTTGCCAGTGATACTAGTGATATTGTAAAGGATATGGAGCTAGCATTAATAACTATCAAAGAATAGGAGAAGCTCATAGATGAGCTTACTATAAAATTTCTAGAGATAATAGAGCCAATTGTTGTCGAGCCTAAAGAGGTAAAGCATATAGAGATCCAAATAGAGGATACATGGGATATACCTGCTGAAATAGAGCTAGGAGTTATAAAGCACAACAATGTGGTTTTGGAAGCATTAGCTTCAATTTTTTAGCATAGAATTGACACCATCAAAGATAAGATTGACGTGGTATATGGGTCTTATGGAATATTTCTTGGCCTACAAGTAGAGGTGGCCAACTTCTTGAAAATTTTGAATCCATATTATGCAACTTGGTTTGGAAGAACATCAATTTTTGAGAGATTGGCATCAGTACAACCATTAAGATTAGATTTGCTAGAAATAGTGAATTTGGTTGGTACTGAAATAGAGCAGATTGGGGCCACCTTGTCCTTTTTCAAAGGAAATGCCAATGAAATTGATGCAAAGTTGAATATGTTTGTGGTAAGTTATAGTATGTTTTTACCCCTATTAGAATTGAGGATGATCAAATTAAACCATTAGGGTTATGGGGATCAGATTTTGATGATGTGCTTCCCAACAAAGACATTTATGTCTCTAATCAAGGGGAGTTAGATATGGAGAGGTTCAAAAAAAATTTGGATGAGACAATAAAGGAAGAAACAAGCTGCAATAAGATCATTGTAGATATTACAAGAATAACAAATTCTAGGTGGGAAAGGCAGAAAGCTCAGCTGGAAAGTATTCAAAATTTTGAGTGGCCTAAGGAAGAAGATGTGATAGCATGTGACATCATGATAAAGCCCAAGAAAAATAAGCATGTCATAGTTGACTTGGATGTCATGGATGAAGAATGAAGGACACATGGCACCTGATCTATGAGCACAAGAAGGTTAGTGATCTTGAAGAGATTAGTATATCTAATCCTATCTTGATAGTCACTAAATATTATTACAACTATTAGATACTATCTTGAATATATGCAGACAAAGGTGCCAACATCCACAAAAGGAAAAAGTGCAAATCAGATCTTATTCTTCAGTTTTGTCCTCCCATCGCTTGGAGTTTTCTTGTGTTTTATCTCTTCTACGTTTTTAGGGTTAGGTCTCCAAATAATTTGAATCTTGTTGCATCCTTGTCTTAAGGATTCCAAGATGATTTGAGACTATATATATGTAATTGTAACCTTTTTTGGAGGGGGTCAAGGACAGAGAGAGTTGGAAAAACTTTAATAGAATTACAAGGCAGACTAAAATTATGTTTGAACCTTTGTACTATTTGTCTATCTAATGTATTTGAAGTTTTAAGACATCAATATAAATATATTGTAATCTATTTTCTACATCTAAATTATCTCTTTACATTTCTTTTATTGTTCTTGTGTGTTTATCTATAAGGCATTTAAGCACACTGATCATAAGGTGATTGTGCATTTACTTGTAAGTTCCTTCAAGGAAGGATTAAATTGTTTCAAGTAACCCAGGGAACATAACATTAGTTTGAGGATTTGACGATAAATTTGTAGGGAGAGGATAGTTTATAAGGTATTCTATCTTTTTTGCAAGTGTTTTATTGATTACCTTACTGTGGATTTATACAAGATATTGACCCATAGCCCAAGGATTAGGCACTGGTTTTGTGTTTTCTAAATAATTGATTTACAATCAATTATTTCCAAATTACTTAATCATATACACTACAAAATAGATAATTCCATTCAAGTGATTGTATTCTTAAGGTACAGTTTAGTTTGTTGATTCCTTGAAGAGAGGATCATTAGGTTGCCCCTCCTAAAATTAAGAGGAAGAAGGATGAAAGTCCTTATCTCATAGGTTCATGTTATCAAGACCATATCCTGGCTTATAGTACTCTATTTTAAATTAACTATTGCAATCTCCAAGGTATCTTATAAGTTGTTACAGTGAGGTCAGAAGTAACAAACCAGTGAATGAAATAGTCCACTAAAAAAATTGACTAAAGAATTGGTAATCTATCATAGGTAATACCTTCCTGAGTTTGTGGAGCTAAAAAAATGAGGTGATAATAGATAATGCTAGTGTTATCAAATACCTCATCAATTAGCCTTTCTCTTGCATAAAAAGGAGTTTGCATTCAAGTATATAAGTATACAATCATTTTAGGATTGTGCTGCAAGAAAAAGATCTAACAAATTGGCGACTCTATTGGGGAATAATATAATCAATCATATTCAAGGTTGTCCTACAATCTCTGGTCCATCAATTCAATTTTATTAAAGCTAGTTTTAGTTGATTTTTCTCATCTGAGTCACCTAACAAATTGGCTACTCTACTGGGGATTGTGTATAGTTAACAGTATTTAAGAAGTATCCCAGAATCTGGTTAAAACAAACAAGTCTTTTGAAGATTAGAGATTGTAAAGTCTTGGTAAAAGTATTCAAAATCTCTAAGGTTTTCAAAAACATTATAATTACAGTTCTAGTTGCCAAGGTCATTTTGATAAGTATTAATTAATCCCAAAAAAATATTGGGTGGCGAATCTAAATTTAAATCTCTGAGATCAGTACAAGTTAAGTGAACATCTTTCAAAATGAATACTAGGTAAAAAACAAAAGGGAATCCTGAAATTGCATTGGATGGTGGAATCCCATCAACTTCAAGAATGGAGATTTCTTGGAGGAAGAAAAGAAACCAATTCAATATAGATCAAGCTTCTCTAAGAAGCCAAGACAACACTACTAGGAGAGAGGAGGGTAGTAATCTATTAAATTATGAAGGTAATACTTCAGAATATGAAAAAGGTCCAAAAAGAAGATTAGAAACATTTGCAACTACTTCCACTTCTAGTGAACAAGAAGGAACAAATGCCATAAGTTTAGATTCTGAGGCTCCTTCTCATAATCTTGGTGAGGAGGAAAGACTCATCATGAAACATCTTTCCCTTATTTGGCAGATGACGAGGGAAAAAAAACTTAGAAAGAAAAAAACATGAACATAAGGTTGTTGACAAAAGTAGAAGAAAATCCTCAAGACATCAAACTACAAGGAATACTAAGAGGTTTCCAAAATACCAATAAATACCCAATACTCACTAAGCTTCTAGTTCACAAAATGTTAAGGAAAAGGGTAAAAAAAAGTTAAATGAAAGCAAAATTCAAGAGCCTAAAGTTCAAAAGGCCCTAGTAGAGAAAATGTCCAAATTAGATATTGATCTTGAAAGATTAAGAATAGAAAAAGAAACCATGGAAAAGATGCTAGAAAAAGCTCAGATGGAAGCTACAACAATAGAAATGAAAAATAAAATAGATTTTTTGGAGTCTTCCAAATATTCTTATGCTGGAACTGAGAACACAACATCTTACAAAACAAAAGCTACCACCTTCAAAGAGGCTGATAATTTTGAAAAGAAATCATTGAACCCTGAAAGGTACAAGTAATTTAATTTTATTGGCATTCCTGGATACCCAAATGCATTTCTAAAGGATGTGGGTGATGTAGGAGAAAAGCTCCCAAAATTTGCAGGTAATAATGTCATCTCTTGTGAAACACATTTAAGAAAATTCATTGATTTTGCTGATGATTTGAATATTACTCATGAAGATGTGTTGATGAATCTTTTTATTCAGTCTCTAGTAGAGGATGCTAGAGAATGGTTTAGAAGTCTTTCTAATGGATCTGTTTCTTCCATGGATGAATTAATTGAGTTATTTAAAAATCAATATGGTGATAAGAAAAATAAGTCATTCTTACTGAACAAATTCAATAACATCAAAAAGAACTATAATGAAGAGGTCACCGAGTTCAATACCAGATTCCAAAGAGAAATGCATAAATTATTTTTGAAAATAAGGCTGTATGAAGAGGTATGTCTGAAAACCTATTTAAATGATTTTGATTCTAAAATGGGTTATTCTCTTAGGGATAAGAATCCTAGAACCCTCACTGATGCTTACAAGATAGCAGTAAATATTGAGATGAATAGATGGGTGTCTGGTAAAATGAATAGGAGAGATGATGCATGGTTTAGTAGGAGTAACCTAAAGGAACTAGAATATAAAGAGTATAGGGCTCCTTAAAATAATAGGACTTCCTATAATAACACTTATAATCTCGGAATAGAATGCAAAATCATCTTTATGGAACTTAGTTTAAGGATGGGAAGCCTATTGCTCCACCTAGAAAAGGAAAACCTGAGAAAAGAACTCCAGACCCTTTGCATTAAAATGTTGTCCATTTGTGCAATGATGATTTCTGGTGTGAGGCTTGTGAAGCCCCACGTAATCCTGATTTATGCATTGTTTCCTTAGATCTGAAAGCAAATGAAGAACAAGGGAATGATGAAAGTGAACAATGTGATTATAATATGACAAATTATTATTCACGTCATGATGTAGACTCAGATAAAGAAATTGAAAATCATGATTCATATGGTTCACAAAGAAATGTAGAGATTCATCATCAACAAATTTTGTCAGATGGTGAAATAGAAGAAACATATGACCATATAATATGTTATGCACAAAACAATCAAGACCTTCTATTGGTCAGAAAAGCTTTAGATGAAGAAAAAGAAAGAATTACTGCCGATCTAATGAACAAAGCTAGAAGCAACTATCATTTAAGGAATAGAACAATTGGTGGAACTGGTGGTCAACCATCTGGTGTATTTATAAAAGAAAATAAAACATACACCAAATATGTACAAAAGGAAGATGGACCTGGGGAAAGTGAAAACAAACCTAAGGTGAAGATTATAACTAAAGCCATAGAGACTATTGTTGTACAAGAAGGAAAGGCAAAGGTACAATAAACAAGTACTTCTCTTAAGATAGAAAACCAAAAATCTAAGAAAGAAGAACCAACTCTGAACATACAAATTGAGGAAAATAATATTACTATTGAAAAACCAAAGTCCTCAGATATAAAATATACTCCAGTAGAAATGTCCACTGTTTGTGTCAAATGACTATAAAGGTTCCATTTTTAGAGATGATGAGAATCAAGGAACATAAAGAAAAGGTTTTATCACTTTTAAATAGTGTGCCTATAGTGAAAGTTCAAAGTCCTAAAAATGTTGATAAGAGACCAAGTAACAAAGGGAGGGAAGCTGAAGTAATGATTTATGAGATTCCTTAGATTTTCTTAAACACAAATACTTCCCCTAAGGTTGTAGACCCATTTTTCTAACACTGCTAATTAATGGAAGGATGCTTAAAAATTGTATGATTGATTTAGGAGCATCAAACACTGTCAGGCCAGTAGAAATTATGAAGTCTATGGGATTACATGTGGACACTCCTCATGGGAGATGTCAAGCAATGGATTCTAGGGAAGTCCCTATTATTGGTACTATTGAATCCATGCCTTACAAATTATCAATATGTCCTAATGTGGTTTTAACTATGAATGTTCTTATTGTTGACATACCACCACATTATGGGATGTTACTATCTAGAAAGTGGACTGCTTCAATGAGAGGTAGCATACAAAGTGATTTAGCATATGCTACCTTCAAAGTTGTTGGAAATAATGTTAAAGTGTCAAGAGAAGGTAGGAATCCTCACATGATTGAATGGTATGAAGACACTAACATTAACTACTATATTGATGTGGATATGGAGAACTTTAGAGTATAGAGGAGTGTTCATCATCATCAGAGTGAAAATATTGATCCTCTGGTTAAAAAATTAATTGTACAAAATGATGGATTGTGGAAAATGTATTTTGATGGAGCTTGCTCAAAAGAAGGATAAGGAGCTGGTGTATTGCTTGTATTTCCATCAGGTACAACTTTCAAATTTATTTTTTTGCCAGCCTTTCAATGTACAAATAATGCAACAAAGTATGCAACTTTATCTTTAGGGCTAGAAATTGCCATTAAACATGGAATAAAATGTTTAAAAGTTTATGGTGATTCTGAATTAGTGGTGGCCCAAATAAGATCCATATATGCAGTGAAAAATGATAGATTAAAGATGTATAAATATTCTCTTTGTGATCAGATTGAAATGTTGGATGCCTTTGATATAAGTTGGATAGAAAGGTCAAAAAATATAATGGCATATTTCTTAGCAAATGTTGCTTTTAAAACTGATGATCGGACTTTACACGGGGTATCAATACTTGAAGTAAGGACAAGATCAGTTGTTCCAAATAATATATACAACTGACAAGTTTTTCAGGATGACCAAGATATTCTGAGATTCATTTAGTGTCTAGACCATTATGAGAATTAGTACATAGATTGCAATACCTTACTGGAGAACAATAATGGTAAAGATTATGTCTTAGGAAATGAGGTTTTCCAATTGAGTTCCAATAAGATACCTAAGGTTCTAGTTGAACTTGAAGCATTTTTCAGTAGTCAAAATGACCACTCAACAAAAATAAGCAATGCTAAGGTTGAGGACTTGGAGGAAATTAACTTAGGATAAGAAACCAATCCTCAAGTTGTTTACATTGGAAAAGGCTTAGGTTCCCATATAAGGACAAATTTGATTAGATTATTGAGAAAATATAAGCATGTTTTTGCATGTTCATACAAGGATCTAAAAGATTATAGGGAAGACCTTTTCCAACATGAGATCCCACTAAAGTTATAAGTGAAACCATTTAGGCTAAAATAGAGGTCTATTAATCCTTTGTTGGCTCTAAGATGCATAAATAATTAAAGAAGTTAAAAGATGTTGGGATTATCCAGCCTATCAGACACTCAACATGGGTTTCAAACTTGGTACTAGTAAGAAAAAAGAATTGTGACATCAGATTATGTGTGGATTTCAAAAATTTAAATATTCTTTCACTAAAAGATAATTATTTTTACCCAACATGGAGGCAATGTTACACAAAGTGACTTGTTGTGAGCTGCTGTCAATGATGGATGGTTTCTCATGCTACAAACAAGTTTTAGTGAAGGAATCAGAGTAGTACAAGACTACATTTACCACTTCTTGGGAAACTTATGTCTATATCATAATGCCATTTGGTCTGATAAATGTAGGAGAAACTTTTCAAAGGGCCATGGATGTTGCTTTTAAATAATTTATTGACTTGTTCATGGTCATTTATCAAGATAATCTAACTGCATACTCTAAGAAATATGAAGATCATTGTGAACACCTAGGTAAAATTTTCAATAAGGATTTAGAATATGGTGTTTCATTAAATCCTAATAAATGTCATTTTGCAGTACAGAAGGGAAAGTTTCTAGGACACATAGTGTCTAAAGATGGAGTGAGAATAAACCCAGAAAGAATAGAAGCAATCTAGAAGGTCATAGCTCCAAAAAACTTAACGGGAGTTCAATCTTTCTTAGGAAAGATTAATTTTGTCAAAAGATTTATGGAAAACTTTTTAGAAATTGTTAAACCTATCATAAAGTTGGTGAAAAAAGATGCAAAATTTAATTGGAATGAAGAAGCTCAAATGGCATTCGAAAGAATAAAGATGGCAGTGCAAGAGGCTCCTATTTTGAAATCACCTAATTATAGTAAGCCCTTTTCTCTATTTTCATTTTTATCTTATCACACAATTTATGTTGTTTTTCTACAAAAAGATGAAGAAGGATTTGAACATCCAATATATTTTTATAGTAAATATCTCTAGGCTGCAAAACTGAACTATGAGATGATGGAGAAACATGCATATGCTTTAGTGAAAGAATTAAAGTATTTTATACCATATTTGGTATGTGCTAAAGTGCAAGCATATGTCCCTCACTCAGTAGAAAAATATATTCTTACTTAGTCAGAAGTGACTGATAAGAGGTGTATGTGGATCAATAGAATTCAGGAGTTCAATCTTGAAATCCACATTACAAAGTTGATAAGAGGTTAGGGTTTGGCTAAACTCATGACAAAGGATAACTTGGATTTAGTGAAACTGAATGATATAGAGACACATGATATGATAGTGAAAAGTATAGAAAGACAACCATTTTATGCTGATATTGTGTACTTTTTAAAGATTGCCAAGTGTCCTGATATTATGACTGACAACCAAAAGAGAAATCTCAGATTGCAGGCTCAAAATTACACCTTAGTCAAAGGAGATTTGTACTGGAAAGATAGAAATGGTGTATTATTGTTATGTTTGGATCAAAGCCAATCTGAGAAATTTTTAAGTGAGATGCATGCATGGGAGTGTGGAGGTCACTTTTCTGCTAAGACTACTACCCATAAGATTTTAAGGGCTGGATACTATTGGCCTTATTTATTTAAGGTTACATATGCATATGTTAGAAAATGTGAGCCATGTCTGAGGTTCTCAAATAAGCTCAAATTTTCAAGAGTCCTATTATTAAACCCAGTAAATGCTGAAGCCTCTTTCTCTATGTGGGGAATTGATTTTATTGGTGAGTTTACAAAAAAATCTAGTGGAGGACATAGTTGGATACTGGTAGCCACTGATTACTTTACAAAGTGGATTGAATTCATTCCTACAAAAAGGCAACAAGTAAGGTATTCGCTGAATTTCTAATGGAGAATATTCTGACTAGATTTGGTGTACCTTCAAAATTGGTAATGGATACTACCATGTGCTTTAGATAAGAAGAAATAATAGATTTCTGTGAGAAGTATGGGATCACAATGTCATATTCATCCTCATACCACCCACAGGAAAATGGACAAGCTGAGTCCAGTAATAAGAGTATACTGCAGATATTAAAAAAGACTCTAGAAAAGAATAAGAGAGCATGGCATACCAAAATAAGGTTAGCACTCTCAGTGGATAGAATAACAGTTAAGAAGGCCACTGGTAAGTCACCATTTGAATTGGTATATGGTCTATATTAAAAAATTCCTATAAAAAATCTGTTGCCAGTATATCAATTCATGCAAGAAGAACATTTAGATGTTTTTGACAGCATGCATAATAGAATGATTCAACTGGTAGAGTTGGATGAAACAAGAAGAGATAGCTAGAAGGAAAACATAAAACTATAATAGAAGATGAAATATTTTTTTGATAGAACAACTACTGATAGAAAATTCCAACTGGGTGATAGTTCTTCAGTGGAATGTGAGATCAGAAGATAAAGGAAAGCATAAAAAATTTGAGTCTTTATGGCTTGGGCCATTTGTTATTTCACAAAGCTTTGGAAAAGATTCCTATTTAGTAAAGAATATGTATGGAGAAGATTTTGAGTTGCTAGCACATGGGAAATTCCTAAAGCCTTTCTTTAACTGAAATTTTTTTTTTTATGCACAGGTAAATATGTATTATTTTGTATATAGTTTCTTTCAGTTGTGTGTTTCCCTTAAGCTATAGTTTAGTCTACATCAAATAAGAGGTCTGAAACAAGAGATTCTAAAATTCTTTTCCATAAACTTATGTTTAGCCATCCTTAGAGAGAGCCATTGTTGGTTGTATTTCCTATTTGGAGTTTTGCCCTAAAATTTTTGAGTTGCCTATCATTCTTATGCCCAGAAGGTTAAAAATAATGAGAAAAATCACTTTTTTCCCCTGCAAATATTGATTTAGCCTCAAAACCCAGTTGAAAATATCAAAACCCTAATTCCTTGAGTAATTTTTGTTCGAAGTTGCAGAAAAGCCCTAAATTTCCCAAGTTTGTTGTATTTCTGTGTTACCTTTTTATGACTTAAGTCTGAGCTTATTGGCATGTGCTTATTTCTTAGTCACCAAGTCTCATAAGAAAAAATAAATATTCTTTATAACTTGGAGACTTGGTGGAAATATTTGGTCGCATAATCTCCCGATAGAACATAATATACTGAAATGGCAATGAGACTTAGTGCAGACCATTGATTTTATATTAAGATTTGATGGTGGTCACATTGTCTCTTGATGAAATCAGAGTTAGTCATTTTATTTGGCAACTTCAATATTTTCTCAGTCGCATTATCTCTTGATGTAACCTATGGTCATGAGTTAACTTCAAATGTTAAAGTTTTAGTTTTGTCACCGGGTCTCATGATCAAAAGTGAGTTAAGTAAAAGAACTGGAGATTAAGCGACAATCATTGATAAGAGATTCAATCTAGTGGCAGTCGCTAATCTCCTAATTGTAACTGTGGTTTAGAAATTATCATGTGATAAGGAGATTAAATGGTCGCTAAGTCTCTAGATAGACAAAGGGTTAGGCATCAGATTAAGTGATAGTGTTGTTGCACAGTCATGTGAAGGATAATGAGTTAAGTCAAAAGTTAAGAGATCAGGCGACAACCATTTGATGAAGGTAAGATCTAATGGTAGTCACACAGTCGTGATCGAAAGTTGAAAAGTCAAGCATGATCAAGCGATTAGGAGACATGAAGAAAAGGTGTGACACATGTTCAATTGTCGCTAAGTCTCATGAAGAATTAGGGTTTGTAATGAAGATTACGAGACTTAGCAACAACTATCAGATGCTAAGAAAAGTGAGATCAATGGTGGTCACATTGTCTCCAAATGCAAATTAAAAGGATAAGGTAATCACGTGATTTAGAGACTAATATGTTTAATCAGGTTGTCTCTTGATTAACATGAGTTAAGGAAATGATCCAGCGATGTAGAGATCCCACGGTCAATGAGTCTCCAGATGAAATCCAAGGTAAAGAAAAGTTAAGAATGTGCTTTGTCGCATTGTCTCTGTAAGATGAAAGGTTAAGTTAAAAGATCATGAGACATCATGACAACCATTGATCTAATGGTTGATCCTATGGTAGTTGCTAAGCCTCTTGAAGAAACTGCAGTTGGCAAATGTATTAAGTGACAAGGAGATCACTCAGTCATTGGGTTGCTAGATATTAACCTGAGTTAAATACAAACTTTTTAGTGGTGCCATCATGGACAATTGCTGACCAATTAGAGTAAAGAGATTTTGACAGATGGGAAAGTAGCCGTAATATGAATTAAATGTAGCCAATCAGATTTGATTTTGATTTCATTTTGAATTTTATAAGGTTTTATATACAAATGCAATCATCAAAAATTGATTGCCTGACAGTTTGAATGTCGCGGCTAAAACCAGAAATTGATGTCACAATGCGTGGAACTAATGGTGAAAATGATTGAATTGTATGTTTACCAGCTCAAAGAGACATCTGCATTGAATTCCCAATTATAAGTATACTTGTCCGTTATCATTTCATTTTTACCAAGCTTCCAATTTCTCAGAGCGAAGAGTTCATAGAGATTTTGGTGCTTTTTGTGAAAAGAGAAATTTCCAGTAGTGAGTGATTCAGAAAGGTATTTTCTTGATTCAGAATTTGGTAGAGATTGTAATTTGCAGCATATTCAGATTTTGGAGCTACAGATTTAAGGACAATTCACAGTTGGTGGTGAGGGTTTTTAGTAGATTTGTTTCTATATCAATGACAAGGGTTGAGAACATAGCAGAAAGAAGAGATGAGCCAAACATAAAGTATGGAATTCACCAGTGGGAGAAGTGAAGATGTCGATGATGAGTCAAAGGGTAAAAGGAATTACTCAAATGAATTTCACTTTGCTTCCAGGCTCCAACCAAAATCAAAAGGTTAGTGCTGAGGTTTTAATTGATGATATAGCCTATATTAGACATGAAAATCCACCAGGTTCATTAGGATATTCACTGTTCAATTATTTATTTAATAATAGTGATGAACCCACGCCTATCTCAAACCCTTGGACCTATGGATTAGCCAGTTTGATATTTCTTGATGTCTTTGTTGATGACAATTTCATATTAGAATTGGCCAGTAGATATGACCCTTTTACGAAAACCATTAAGAGGGATGATAGAAATCCCTTACTCACTTTGGACCGGAATACCTTCATGAAAGCCTTCAATGTATACTACCCCATGGCTACTAAAATAGGTCTGAAGAGCCTAGAGAAAGATACACCAGAGAATCTGGCATTGCTGCTAAGTTGATCAGGGATAATCATGTCCCTAAGAAAATGAAAACCTATATAGCCCCCATGTCAAGCGCCACCCCATATTGCTACAATGATCTTAATTTCTATATCAAGTACATATCATACGCACTATGTAGAGTGCTTGAAAAAGATGCTAGGGTAGAGAGGATCACCTCAGATATTCTGATGATGGTATTGGATATGCAAAACCTCAATACCACTTCAAATTATGAAGCTACATTCAGTATATCATTGACCAGATGCATCAAGGGTTTGTAGATATACATAGTAAGAATGATAATCCTAGATTCATTCTTTATTCAATCCTCATGCACCTGATCCTATACTACAATTTCCCAGTCATGAATTGTCATTTTTTGTAGCCACAAAGGTTCCACCACAATCAACCCAACCCTGTTTAGTTTTGGCTCAGAGTCTGGAATTATACATCTAGGGAGCAAGAGTTCTGTGCTTTTGAAAATAGAATAATCTATTCCCTTCTTAAATGCATAGGTGTTGAAAAACTTAGGTTACCTATTAAGGTAATCCAACTATTGAGGCCTTGCCAATATTTGGATAAATGGCCAGGAGATCATAATTGGGGGATTTTTACTATGAAAATAATTTCACAATAATGAGGGTTTATGGTTGCTCCCACCCTCCACACATCTTTCCATACCATGTACCACCAGTTATAGCAGTAATGGATTTCATTACGAAGCTCATTCTGACAGACAAAGAACACTTGGCATCACACTGAAAGGGTACATTTAGCCCCAGGCAATTCCGGATTTGTAACTTCACTATTGGAAAAGGAGCTCTAGACCTAGTGAATGCCTGGATGAACCATTACAGAATGAATGTGGCCCTACACAGACATGTTGATACAGAGGGTTTTATCATGAGTGAAAAGAAATCTCTCACACCAACCATCCCCTACACAAAAGAACATGAAGAGTGTATGGAGGAAGATTTAATAAGAAACATCTTAGAAGATGAGGAGGTGGAAAGAAGAGCAATTAAGTTCAATGAACTTATGGACTTGAAGAGGTAGGTGAAGAGAAAGGGAATGAGGTTTGGAGGTTTCTACCCTGACATGCCTTATTTAAAAAGGCTAGATTAAATTATTAAATCCCATACTCTTTTGTGCAATCAATTGGAGGAAGCACTAGTGGCTCCTCAGAAAGGCCATAGGGACCACTCAGATTTTGAATATGATGATGATAGTGATCAGGGCTATCCTTCACCTACTGCCTATCCAAATTACCAAGAAGTTCCATTGGAGCATACAGTTGAGGGGGGAGATTTCATTGACCTAACAGAGGTCCCAGAGAAGGAAGTAACAAATGAGCCCCCACCAAAGAAGCAAAGCATAGAAATTGGGGAGCCTTCTAAGAAAAGGAAGACAGAAAGAGTTGGAGCTCTGATAACTGGAGACAGGCCCTATGATCATGTCATCCCCAAAAGTTGGGCAAAAACACACCAATAAATTTTTTCTTAAAACACACTAAAAGGAAAGGTTATGCTACCCCAAGGGTATAGCAAGTGCACGCAAACTGGTGCAGAGGAAAAATAGCAAACGGAAAGGTCACATGATGTAGGATATCTCTCAGAACTATCCTACAGGGATCCCTAAGCTACATGCTTTGATTAGTATGCAAATAAAGGTTTTTGACAAAAGTCAACTATAGTTGACCAAAAATCAACTATACTCCAAAATATGTGAAAAGAAGTTCCTAGGACCTGCTAAGCCCTTAGGAAGGCTCACACACATGAATCGAGATAGATGACCAAAAATTCAACTGTCTCTAAAAGATGTGAAACTGGAAAGCTAGGATCCAGAGAGTACAAGGAACACCTAGTACGAAAATTAGGATAATTGGTCAAGGTTTGACCATGGTTGACCAAAAGTCAACCATGCATGAAATTGGTCAAAGGGTGACGATAATTATGACTAACACTAATAAACTTCAACATAAACCATTTAATTAGAAAAATTAACGCTTTAAACCCACATAAGAATTGTTAACATAATATTACCCAATCTAAAATTTAATAGCCATAAATAAAAGAAACTAACTAATCTAATTTAAAGAAATAAAATTTATGACCTAATAATATTTTATCTTTCATTTAAAGAATTTTAATTTTAATCTCCTTCATTTATAAATTAATATACTATGCATCCTTAATTTCCTTATGAAGAAATTTGATAAGAAACATTATCGTAATATTAATAGAACTCAACTATAAATCTCCATTCTATCATTTTAAACAAATTAAATCTCCTAAGTTAAATACAATCTAATTTAATGTTATCTAAATTAAATCAAATTTTAATTTAAGAAACCTATTTGTATTATTAAATAAAGACACCTTATTGAGATTAATATTTAGATTAAATTTTTAATCAAATCTAACAACATATATATAAATCTGTTTGAATAGTTCTAATTATCTTAACAAATTTGAAACTCAATCTAGAATAATTAACTAAAATTACTTTAAATAACTCCCTAAACTCTAAGCCTTTATCTCATACAAAAAAAATTGAATATTCAAGAAACCCTAAAACCATTCTCATAATGATAACATGCCTAAGCTAGGATTGTTATGTCTATTATTTTTTTAGGGCTAAAAAACATGTCTGAACACCCAATACAATACGCTGAAGGCTGAGTGCACAGGATGACATGCAAGGGTTTTGCCTGGAGCGGTTGCAGAGGATCGAAGAGGAAGGAGGTGGCGGGTTTTTTTTAAACTGGGTGGTGCTATAAAATTGGGGTAGAGGAGCGAAATAAATCTGCAGGGTGGGGAGCGGCTCAAACACTGGCTAGGCAACAGATGAAGGATGAGGCGCGATGGTGGGGAAAGGTTAGGGGGGGCTATGTGGTGGTCGCCGCAAGTGGCGGTAGCACCGTCCATCGGGCAAAGGAGAAGCAGGGGAGGGGTGGCTGTTGCTGGGCAACAGGACCTCCCCACTGTGCATAGCATAGTGGGTAGCCGCTGCTCACGCGGTCCCAACTCACTGCGAACCCGCGGTTGGGGAGGGCTTCAGACCCCCCAAAAACCCCATTCTTTTTTTGGTTTAAAAAAATAATGAACATAACTTGTTCTTGAGTGCCATGCGCTTAAAATTAAAATTTCATTTCCATCTTAAATATATTCCTTTTCTTTTAAAAGAAAACTTTTATTTATTGCTTAAAAACAGTACCAACATTAATAAAATAAAATAATAATTGCCCAAAAGACCTTCTAAAACTAACCCTGAAGTTAACCTACAGATTCTAAGTCAAGAAGACTTCTAGAAACTTCTAACCCTAGGGTAAGCTTGGGTACTACTCCTAGATAACCTTAGTCAACCCTATAACTAACCATGATTCCCTTTACCTGCCATGTCAACATTAAATTACAGTAATTACCAAATTTGGCACATTAAATTAAAACAATTGACATGACTTAATCACATAAACATTTACTAATTTAGTAACACACATGAAAACCATGTTTACGAAATAACCACATAAACATCGAGGCCCATGTCTCTTTATACAGACAGGACCTTGGAAAGCACAGGTATTTACATAGGTTCCAGTACTGGGTCCCCGATATAGATCCATGGTCAACTTTTCCAGCACACTCAATGCACACATTACTAGATCCAAAACAACATGATATGAAACATAACACGACATCAATAATATATATATACATTAGAAATGAATTAACCTAGCATCGGTTCCCTAAACCAAATTCATCATATTACATTCATACATTAAAATCCATATAAGACATCAATCATAAGCTGAAACTGAAACAAAACATAAAGTATCTCAAAAGTACCCTAATTACAAAATTAGGTGCTGAATATATAACACAGGATTCCACCTATCCTCAAATGTATAATAAGTCTCTAATAGTCAACGTATGTCAAAGTATAAACTACTAAAAACATGAGAACAAAATAGTAAAACTATAGAATTCTAATGTAGGTCTCACATCCACCCCCTGTAGGCATGAACTTCCTCCTGGAGTTCATCAAAGAGGTGAGGGTACTGTGATCTCATCTGTGTTGTGTCCTCCCAAGAGGCTGTAACCTCGTCATAGAAATCCCACTAGACCCTAACTTGGTCTAGCTCTCTACCTCGAAGACCCAATGTTCACCAAGCCAATATATGAATTGGATCCAAAGCTAGCTGCCCGTCCGACTCCACCTACAAGGCATCCCAATCTTTCACATGAGACTCAACATAAATATACTTCCTCAAAAATGAAACATGAAACACATCATGGATGCATGACAGGCTAGGTGGCAATGCTAAATGGTAAGCAATTGGTCCTATCCTCTCAAGGATCTCAAAAGGTCCAACAAAATGGGGTGCTAGCTTAGAGCCCTTTCTGAAGTAGATTGGACTCTTATGTGGTCGCACTCTCAAGAAGACTCTATCCCAAAATAGATAGGCTTGATCAATCCTCTTCACATTTGCATACTTCTTCTACCTATCTTGAGCTTCCTCAAGTTGCTTCCTAATCAAAGTCACCTACTGCTCCATATCCTTGACTAGCTCAGGACCAATGGAAACTCTATCCTTGATCCTATCCCAACTGAGTGGGGTCCTGCATGGTCTACCATAAAGAGCCTGGTAGGGAGGCATACCCAAGGAAGTCTGGTGCCCGTTGTTATAGGAAAACTCCACTAAGTGTAGGTATTCTTCCCACCAGGTCTGATGGTCCATGACATACATGCAAAGCATGTCCTCTAACACTTTATTGACCCTTTCAATCTGTTCATCTGTCTCAGGATGATAAGCTGTACTGAAGTTGAGCCTAGTACCCATAGTTGCCTGAAGTTCTCTCCAAAAGGATGAAGTGAAGAGAGAATCTCTATCTAAGATGATCTTACAAGTTATGCCATGAAGTCTGACTATATCTTACAAGAACACTTGTGCTACTACTAGTGCGATAAAGGTAGCATACATAGGTGAGAAGTGAGCCACCTTAGTCAACTTGTCAACTGTCACCATGATGGCATCATGATGACAAGACAACATAGGAAGGCCTACTATGAAATCCATAGATATAGTGTCCCACTTCCACACTGGTATCTCATGGGGCTGAAGGAGACCACCTGGATGATGATGTTCCACCTTCACCCTCTAGCATTCAAGGCACCTAGCTATCATCTCTGCAATCTGCAATCTGAAATCTGCAATCTCATGCCTGGCCAATGATATAGTTTCCTCAAGTTGGCATCCATCTTCTTAACTATGGGATGCACTACATAAGAGGCCCTATGAGCCTCAAGCATCACAAAGTCACGCAATCCTCTAGAAGAAGGTATATAGATATGTTCTCTATGACACAATAGTCCATTGGACTCCAAGGCATACTCTTAAAACTTCCCCTCAAGGGGTCTCTAAGATTGAATCAACTCACAAACCTCCATGTACATTTCATCCTCTTGCAAGTGATGAAGGATGCAATCTCTCAAATCCATGCTAGTAGACATAGAAGAAAGCTCATGTCGTCTCCTACTCAAGGCATCTATGACCATGTTCTCTTTCCCTTTGATGTAATGGACATCAAAATCATATTCACATAAAAACTCCATCCATCTCATCTGCCTAGCATTTAGGTTCGGCTGAGTGAAGATGTACTGAAGAATTTGATGGTCTGAATGAAGTTTGAACTGATGTCCTAAGAGAAAAATTTTCCATTTGACTAAATCATGCACCACTGCTACAAGATCAAGGTCATGTGTAGGGTAGTTGAGCTTGTGAGTATTTAGTTTCCTAGAATCGTAGGCTATATCTCGCCCACCTTGCATAAAGACTACTCCTAAACCATCCAAAGAAGCGTCTGTGCATACCATAAATTCAGTTGATGGCTCTACTACAAATAGAATGGGTGCATTGGTAAGTTCTCTCTTGAGCTCCCGAAAGGCCTTATCACACTTCTCTGTCCACTCAAACTTCTTTCCTTTTCACTGAAGAGAGGTAATGGGGTGTGCTACCTAAGAGAAACCATTAAAAAAACATCTTTAGTAACCAAATAAACCCATGAAACTCCTAACTTTGGTCACAGTGGAAGGTGCTGGCCAATCCATAATGGCATCAATCTTTGATGGGTCTACTGAGATCCCATCACCTAAAATAACATGGCCAAGGTACTTGACCTTCACTCTAAAGAAAGTGCACTTTGACAAGCTACTATACAACTGATCATCTCTAAGACACTGCAAAACTTACCTCAAGTGTTCCTCATGCTCTCTCTCATCTTTGGAATATATCAATATGTCATCAAGAAACACCACTACAAACTTGTCAAGGAAGGTTCAGAATACTCTATTCATAAGACTCATGAACACAGCTAGAGCATTCGTGAGACCGAATGGAACCAAAATGAACTCATAGTGGCCATATCTAGTGCAGAATGCGGTCTTGTGAATATCACTATCTACGATCCTTAAATGATGGTAACCCGATTTGAGGTCTATCTTAGAGAAGACTCGGGCACCCTACAACTGATCAAACAAGTCATTGATCCTAGGAAGTGGATACCGATTCTTGACGGTAACTTTGTTCAACTATCAGTAATCCATACACAACCTAAGCGATCCATCTTTCTTCTTCATGAAGATAATAGGTGCACCCCAAGGAGAAACACTAGGATAGATGTGTCCTTTCTCTAATAGTTCCTCAAGCTATATCTTGAGCTCATTACGCTTATTAGTGGTCATCCTATAAGGTGCTCTAGAAACTGGATCAGCTCCTGGTATGAGATCAATGTGAAAGTTGACTTCCCTACGAGGAGGCATACCAGGTAGCTCTGATGGAAACACATATGCAAACTCTTGAAGAATGGGGAAGTCATCAAGAGAAGTTTCCTTCTCTGTCTCTTCTTCCCTATTGCTGATGGTGATGGCATACAACTGGCATCCCTTTCACATGCATCATTTAAGCTGCGTGGTGGATATCACATAGAGGGATACATGCCTATGAAACTTAGTAATAAATATATCCATACCATCATCATCCATACATTTGATCCTCTTCTTACGATAATCTAGCTTGGCTCTGTGGGCACTTAGCCAATCCATGCCAAGAACTAGGCCGTAAGATCCAAGGGGAGTAACTCTGAGATCTGCTATGATGGTCATCCCACAAATTTGGATCAGACAATCCTTAACCATCGATGTCACAGAAACTCTAGCTCTTGAAGCTAACTCTGCTTCCCATCTAACCTCTTGTCTAGTTTCCACTAGCCCGCAACACTCCACAACTGATGGAGAAACAAAGGAGTCAGTGGCTCCTGTATCAAAAAGAATAGTAACATCACTACCTCTAATCTTACCTAAGGCCTGAATAATGGTAGCTTGGTGCTCTTCCTGGTGGTTGTCCACTACTGCAAAAACCATGTGGGACTTCCCCCTGTCCCCTACTATCAATTCTAAAACTATTGCACGCTGACTACCACCCTATGGGCAGTCTCTAGCTAAGTGCCCCATGGCACCACAAGTGTAACATGGCCCCTGTGACTGGACCTGAACACCAAGAGGCCTAGAATACTGAGATCCTACGGTCCTAAACAAACCACTATAGCCACCCCTAGAGGACTGCTGAGTCTATGCTAGATGGGTATATAGTTCCTGAGGTCTCTGGTCCTTCTTAGGACCCTATGACTGCCACTGCTTGGACTTAGAATCCTGCTGAACCTAAGGTGCCCTCTGACGCTGGATCTACTGTGACTGTTGTGGCTATTGCTGTTGCTATTGCTATGGGGCCCTAAATGTCCCTATAGAGTTCCTCTGATTCCCCTTCCATATGTTTTTCTGATATCAAGAGGCCTAAGATGAGGTATTGTGGTTCCGCAACCTATCCCTATAATCTTGTGGGCCCCAGACTACCTCTTCAGCTACAAAGGCCCTGTCCACTATGAACCTTAAGTTTCCTAAAGGTACCATGCGTACCCTACCTAAAATTGCAAGATTTAATCCCTTGATGAACCTGTTCACCTGCAGCTTCTCATCTCCCATGTATTCAACATAGGGTAGGAGGTCGAGAAACTTGCCCTCATACTGGGCTACTGTAAGACCCCATTGCTGGAGGTCATGGAACTCATCTATATGGTGTTTTCTAAACTGTTCTGAAATATACCACTCTTTGAAGAGCTTGAGGAAAGCTCCCCAAGTGAGGGTATTAATGTCAATGAGTCCCTTGGTCTCCTCATGCCTCCACCAAGTGGATGCCCCGTCTCTAAGAAAAAGAATTGTGAATTGTTCCTTAAGGTTGCTGCCATAATTTCGCAACCCAAAGCACCTCTCCAAGCTTAAAAGCCAAGCCTCTGCTCCTATCCCATCTGCTTCTCCTATGAAGGGAGGCAGTTTAAGCCTCATCAAATCTATGATCTGATTCCCAATATCAGGGGGTGCTTTATCGAGTCTTTGTGCACCTCCCCTAGGATTACCACATGGTACTACAATGGAATCCTCTTCCTGTTCTACCTGATTCCCTCCTGCTCTAGGAGGTGGACTCCTACTTCTCTCTCTTTCCTGATTAATAGGTGCATGCGGTCTAGAATGAATCTGGCCAGGTTCTAAAAATCCAACAATAGAGCTGCATTAGGATCAGGAGGGGGTTCAGGAGGTAGACTTTGATCCTGCCTACGATCCTCTACTTCAGGTCGTACCTCGACATGTGTTGTGGGGACACATCTTTGACCTTTCCCTTGCTGACGGGCCTGGCGAGTGATAGGTGGCATCCTACACATGAAAGGAAAATTTAGTGACAACGTAGTTGGTTAGGTTCCCAATTTTGCTAAACATGGCTCTGATACCAAAATGTCATGCCCAAAAGTTGGGCAAAAACACACCAAATTTTTTTTCTTAAAACACACTAAAAGGAAAGGTTATGCTACCCCAAGGGTATAGTAAGTGCACACAAATTGGTACAGAGGAAAAAATAGAAAACTAAAAGGTCACATGATGCAGGATAGCTCTCAAAACTATCCTACAGGGATCCCTAAGCTACACGCTTCGATCGGCATGCAAATCAAGGTATTTGACCAAAAGTTAACTATAGTTGACCAAAAGTCAACCAAGGTTGACCAAAAGTCAACTATACTCCAAAATACATGAAAGGGGGTTCCTAGGACCCGCTGAGCCCTTAGGAAAGCTCACACACGTGAATCAAGATAGTTGACCAAAAATTCAACCATCTCTGAAAGATGTGAAAATGGAAAGCTAGGATCCAGAGGGTACATGGAACACCTGGTATGAAAATTAGGATAATCGGTCAAGGTTTGACCATGGTTGACCCAAAGTCAAACATGCACGAAATTGGTCAAAGGGTGATGATAATTATGACTAACACTAATAAACTTCAACATAAATCATTTAATTGTAAAAATTAACGCTTTAAACCCACATAAGAATTGTTAACATAATATTACCTAATCTAAAATTTAATAGCCATAAATAAAAGAAACTAACTAATCTAATTTAAAGAAATAAAATTTATGACCTAATAACATTTTATCTTTCATTTAAAGAATTTTAATTTTAATCTCCTTCATTTATAAATTAATATACTATGCATCCTTAATTTCCTTATGAAGAAATTTGATAAGAAACGTTATCGTAATATTAATAGAACTCAACTATAAATCTCCATTCTATCAATTTAAACAAATTAATCTCCTAAGTTAAATACAATCTAATTTAATATTATCTAAATTAAATCAAATTTTAATTTAAAGAAACCTATTTGTATTATTAAATAAAGACACCTTATTGAGATCAATATTTAGATTAACTTTTTAATCAAATCTAACAACAACATATATATAAATCTGTTTGAATAATTCTAATTATCTTAACAAATTTGAAACTCAATCTAGAATAATAAACTAAAATTACTTTA
>MU224637.1:2104706-2128926 GCA_018584345.1 Thuja plicata | reverse complement strand
TATATATATATATATATATATATATATATATATATAAACCACATTTTCATTAGAACTTAATTAACCTAGCATCGGTTTTCTAAACCAAATTCATCATATTACATTCATACATTAAAATCCATATAAGACATCAATCATAAGTTGAAACTGAATCAAAACATAAAGTATCTCAAAAGTACCCTGATTACAAAATCAGGTGCTGAATATATAACACAGGATTCCACTGATCCTCAAATGTATAAAAAGTCTCCAATAGTCAACGTATGCCAAAGTATAAACTACTAAAAACATGAGAACAAAATAGTAAAACTATAGCAGTCTAATGTAGGTCTCATAGATAATTTGTTGAGAAAATAGATCAGGGCAGGGAAAAAACTGCAAAAGGAGGCAGAGGAAGAGGAATAATTACCTCTTAGGTCATGCACTGATGAAAGGTTGATGCATCAAGAGGAATTCCTCAAGGATGAAAACTTCATAAAGATAAGAGAATTTAAGGATTTCCTTATATGGAATAAGAAATAAAAAATTGGAAAACAGTTGCAATTAGCAGGTGGTGATCCAGTCACTCAAGAAGCCTTACAAAAATTGCAGTGTTATGATCTTGAATCTAAGGAGACTACACCTGAACAAGCAAGATAACTTATCAAGGCTAGTGGGATATTATTTGTGGAGGGCTAGGACTTTTCCTCAGCATTCATAATTGATTAGATAAGAAGGCAACATGATGACAAATTATCATCAGAGACTCGGGTGGGAGATATGATCAGAGGGTTTGGGTATAATCCTAAATCTCTTGCACTTGCAATGTGGAGCCTGGATCCTAAAGATCAAAAGCCATCTATTCTAAATATTCAAGAGAATATAGAGGGGAATAAGATCATTTGGACATTGGAAAATATAGGGGATTTGGAAATATCCCAAGTGATGACTCATTTTTCTCAGCTCAAGGAGGCAAAAAAAACCCAACTATCAGATAAATTGCAAAAACTTGTTAGTGATACTAGTAATATTGTAAAGAATAGGGAGATAGCATTAATAAAGATCAAAGAATAGGAGAAGCTCATAGATGAGCTAACTAGACAATTGCTAGAGATAACAGAGCCAACCCCTATTGAGCCTACAGAGGTAAAGCATATAGAGATCCAAACAGAGGATACATGGGAGATACCTATTGAAATAGAGCTAGGAGTTACAGAGAAAAAAAATGTGGTTTTGGAAGCATTAGCTTCAATTTTGTAGCATATAATTGACACCATCAAATGTAAGATTGATGTGGTGTATGTGGCTTATGGTAGATTGCTAGGCCTACAAGAAGAGGTGGCCAACTTCTGGACAATTGTGAATCCCTATTATGCAACTTGGTCTGGAAGAACATAAATTTTTGAGAGATTGGCATCACTAAAACCATTAAGATTAGATTTTCTAGAAATAGTGACTTTGGTTGGTACCAAAATAGAGAAGATTGGGACCACCTTGTCCTTTTTCAAAGGAAAGGCCAATCAAATTGATGCAAAGTTGAAGATGTTTGGGGTAAGTTATAGTAGGTTCGTACCCCCTATTAGAACCGAGGATGATCATATTAAACCATTAGGGTTATGGGGATTAGATTCTGATGATATGCTTCCCAACAGAGACATTTATGTCTCTGATAAGGGGGAATTAGATATGGAGAGGTTCAACAAAAATTTGGATGAGACAATAAAGGCAAAAATATACTGCAATAAGTTTATTGCAGATATTAAAAGCATAACAGATGCTAGGTGGGAAAGGAAGAAAGCTCAGCTAGAAAGTATTTTGAATTGTGAGTGGCCTAAGGAAGAAGATGTGATAGCATGGGACATCATGACAAAGCCCAAGAAAAAGAAGCCTGTCATAGTTGAATTGGATTTCATGGATGAAGAATGAAGGACACATGACACCTAATCTATGAGCACATGAAGGTTAGTAATCTTGAAGAGATTAGTGTATGTTAGCCTGTATTGGAGGTCACTAAATCTTATTACAAATATTAGATACTATCTTGAATATATGCAGACAAAGGTGCCGACATCCACAAAAGGACAAAGTGCAAATTAGATCTTATTCTTCAGTTTTGTCCTCCCACCACTTGGAGTTTTCTTTTCTTTTGTCTCTTTCTAAGTTTTCAAGGTTAAGTCTCCCAATCATCTAAAGCTTGTTGCATCGTTGTCTTAAGGATTCCAAGATGATTTGATACTGTATATATGTAATTGTAACCTTTTTTGAAGGGGTTTGTTGGTTGTTTTTCCTATTTTTAAGTTTTCCCTAAAATTTTTGAGAATACCTATTTTCTCGTACCCTGAAAGTTGAGTTCATAGTTGAAAATGGTAATATCATACTGGAAATAAGTTTGTTGACCTCAAAATCCCTTTGAAAAGACTAGAAACCCTAAGCCTTTGGGTCATTTTCATTAGAAATATGAAAAAATCCCTAGTTTCCAAGTTGAGGTTATGATCTAGTGTTACCTTTTTTGAGCTTAAGTTATGAAATAAATCATGTGCTTTCTAGACAAGTCACTAAGCCTCTGAGTGTTGAAAGAATATTCCAATTGGTTTAGAGACTCAGTAGAATTCTCTTGTCACGTTATCTCCAAGTGAAAAGGAATATGCCACTTTGGTTAAGAGATTGAGCGGCAACCATCCATTAGATAAAAGATCTAACGGTGGTCGGAAAGTCTTGCAATAAGCCTTGTAGTTTGTAAACTATATGGAAACTTTGATATACTATGGTCACGGTGTCTCCAGATCAAATTAGAGTTAAGCAGTGAGTTTTAAAGATTACATTGTCATTGAGTCTCATGATAAAAGGTGAGTTAAGGTAAAGGTCTTAGAGACTTAGTGGAGCCGTTGGATGGTGATAGATGAGAGATCAGTGTTGTTGTCAATTCTCTAGGTGAAAAGGTTAAAGGTAATTTCTATATGTGACTTAGAGATAGAGGGAAATAAATGTAATATTGAACTATAGTCACCAAGTCTCCAGTATAAAATAGTTAAGTGATAATTATGTAGCGATTAAGAAACATAGGCTTAATGTCGTGAAGTCTCTTAAAGAATAAATATGATTAGGAGACTTAGCAAGAAGCGTCTAATTAAAAGGAGATCTATGGTGGATGAGATGTCTCATGATAAACTCAGAGTTAGGATTTTCTTTTGGCGAATTGGATTTCTTTAGTCACATGATCGCCAAGAACTGACTAAGGTTAAGGTGAGGTAAAGTGATACATGTTGTCACCATATCTCCAAAAGAAATCATAGTTTAAAGAAATGCTAAGTGACACAGAGACAAAGTATGGTCACAAGGTTGCGAGATAGAGAAAATGAAAATACAGTGAAGAAGAGTTAAAGTTGATGTTGACATGTTATGGTTGAAAAGTCACCGTCCAATAGGAAGGCAGAATAGTAATGACAAGGTGGAAAAGTTGATGAAAAGAGCTAATCGCATCATTTTTTAACCCTTGATCGATTTTAATAAGAATTTTCATGAACTTGTCATTCATATGAATTAGATTGCCTGTCATGATCAAGGGCTACAGCTAGAATTTGTATTAATGGCACAATATGTGAAATTGAAGGTAGAAATGATGGATTTTCCAATAATGAGCTATGTACTTTGAGCATTTTTCCATAAATAGATGATCTCATATTCATTATCACTTACCTTGCATTCAGATTTTCAGAAGCGGAGAATTTTTTAAGTTTGATGTGGCTGAAAAATGTGAGAATTATTGCCTTTCTAAACAATGAATTGAGCTAAGCTTTTATAGAATTCAAAGTAATTGGTGTGATTTTTAGTGCTCTCAAATTATTTCAATATATTTCAGTTCAGAGTAAGGGTTTCCTGTGATAGATTTGTTTCAATTTCGGTGCAAAACATTGAGAACAGAACCAAACAAGATGAGTCAAGCATTGATTAGGGCTTCAACAAGTGGAAGAAATGATGATGTAGATGATGATGCCAAGGGAAAGAGGAACTATTCAGATGAGTTCCTAAATTTATTGCGAGGTTCTACATAGAATAAGAAACCAAATTCTAATATCCTAGTGGATGAGTTGGTCAACATCAAAGATGAGAAGACACCAGGAACATCAGGTTATTCTCTGTTCAATTACTTTTATAAAAATTGTGACGGGGTTGTGCCTATTTCAAATCCTTGGACATGTGGAATAGCTATGTTATTAGTTCTTGATGTGTTTTTAGATACTAATTTTATTTTATCCCTAGAAAATAGTTATGATGAGCTTAGTAAAACAATTAAGAAGAGAGATGGGGTTGTGTTACTTGGTGTGAATAGAAATTCATTTATGCAAGCATTTAACCTTTATTATCAAATGTCAACTAAAATCAACCTCAAAAAACAAGAAGAGAGGTATGAAAGGCAGTCTGGGGTTGTTATAAATATGATAAAGAAACACATGCCAAAGGAGACAAGGAATTATATTACCCCTATAGCAGGTTTGGCTCCTTATTTTTATAAAGATTTAAACCACTACATGAATTATATTTCCTATGCATTGTGTAGAGTGCTAGGGAGGGATGAAGGTGTAGAGAGGATAAATGCAGGTATTTTGATGATGGTTTTAGATTTGCAAGATGTGTCTACAAGCAATAGTTATGATTATATCCAGTATATTATTGATAGGATGCATGAGGGTTTTGTTTCTATTAAGAAGATGGACAAAGAGACCAAGTTTCTGCATTATTCTATTTTGATGCATTTATTGCTTTATTTCAATTATGCCATAATGGATATATAGAATTTGAATCCCCAAAGGTTCCATTTCAATCAGCCCAACCCCATTCAATTCTAGATCAGAGTGTGGAACTACACCGCCAAAGATTGTGATTTCTATGGATTTGAGAATTGGATTTTATACCCTATAATGCAAAGCCAAGGAGTGAACAAGACCAGGTTGCCTGCAAAAGTATTTCAGCTTTTGAGGCCATGTGAGCATGTTGATAAGTGGCCTAGTAATCATAACTGGGGAGATTTCTACCTGGGAAACAACTTTACAATGATAAGAGTATATGGATGTTCACATCCTCCTCACATTCTCCCATATCATGTTCCAACTAGGATAGTTTCAATAGAATTTATCTGGCAGCTAATGTTGACAAATAAAGAACACTTGGCACCACATAGAAAGGGGACATTTACCCCTAGATAGTTCAAAGTGTATCAGTTTACAATTGGCAAGAAGGCCATAGATCCAATAAATAATTGGATGAGTCATTACAAGATGAGTGTGTCCTTGTGCAGATACAATGATATTGAAGGATTCATTGAGGGAGCCAAGAATATTCTAACCCCTACCATACCATATAACTATGTACATGAAGAGGGTATGGAGGAGGATGCTATCAAAAATATTTTGGAAGAAGAAGAATTGATGAGAAGAGTAGATAAGATCCAAGAACTTATGGACTTGGAAAGCAGGTCAGGAGAAAAGGGATGAGTTTTTGAGGATTCTACCCTAATTTTCCTTATATGAAGAGGATAGATGCAATGATTGAAAATCACACACTTCTGTTCAATCAATTAGAAGAAGCACTAGTGGTACCAGAAAAGGGCCACAAAGAAAATTTGGAGTCAGAGTATGATGATGATAGTGATCAAGGCTATCCTTCTCCTAGATCTCACCTAGATTACCAAGTTGTACCATTAAAGATTGTAGAAGAAGGATAGGAGTATATTTTTGACCTAACAGAGGTCCCAGAGCATAAGACTACTGATGAGCTTGCACTTAAAAGGTAGAAAGTTGACATTGGTGATCCTTCACATGTCAAAACCTATGAGAGAAAAGAAAAGAAGAAAGATAAGGTGAGTGCCCTTATTCCTGGAAATAGGCCTTATGATCACTAGTTGAGGAAACAGATTAGAAAAGGAAAGAAACTACAACAAGAGGTTGAATAAGAAATTGAATTACCTCTCCTAACTGGTATTGATGAAAGAATTATCCATCAACAAAAGTTCCTTGATGATGACAATTTCATAAAAACTTAGGAGTTCTAAGATTTCCTTAGATGGAATAAACAGAGACAAGTGAGTGAACAGATGAGATTGGAGGGAGGAGAACTAGTCACTAATGAGGCCCTCCTAGCCATAAAAAACTATGATCCTGATTCTAAAGAAATAACTCATGAGGAGGTGAGGAAGTTGGTTAAAGAAAGTGGTGTGTTACTTGCTGAGGGTTGGGATCTAGTATCAACCTTCATAATAGATCAAAATAGAAGGAAACCAGACTTAAAATTGACATCTAAAGTACAAGTTGGAAAAATGATCAAAGGATTTGGATATGATCCAAAATCTGGAGCAGTTGCAATGTGGAGCCTAGCTCCTAAAGATTAGAAACCAGATTTGTTAAGCATTCAAGAGAGCATGGTGGGAAATCAGATGGTATGGTTAGTCAACAACATAAATGACATGGAGATTTCTCAGGTTTTGACTTATTGGGAACATCTGAATGAGGATAAAACAAGGCATCTATCCTAGAAATGTGATATTTTGATAAGTGAGGATAGTTCCATAGCCAAAGATAGGGAGAAGTGCTACATTAAGATACATGCTTTAGAAAATTCAATTGAGGATTTGACTAGGAAATTATTGGAAAAGCCTGATATTATCCCTGCCACACCCAAAGAAGGTGTAAATGTAGAAGTCCATACAGAGGAAACAGGGAACAATGCAGAAATAGGGGAAGGGATAAGTGAATGTAATGAGAGGGTCTATGGACCATTAATAGATATTTTCCAGCACAAGATAGATATCCTGAAAGATAAAACTGACTTGGTACTAGCTGCATATAATAAATTACCTATTTTACATGCTGAGGCAACTAGTTACCTTAATATTTTGAATCCTCATTTTTCAACTTGGTCAAATAGGACACAAATTTTTTAAAGGTTGGCCTCTTTATAGCTACATAGGCAGGATTTTCTAGAGATAGTGATCGAGGTTGGTGAAGAGATAGCCAGACTAAATGTGACTTTACCTTTCTTTAAAGGTAAGTTAAATCAGATTGAGGCAAGATTGAGCTTATTTGGAGCAGATTTCAATAGATTCATTCCTCCAATCAAGGCATAAGATAATAAAATCAAGGCCTGGGTGGCTTGGAGGGAATATTTTGATAGAAATTTGCCTGGTAAAGATGCATTTATTGCAAATGGAGATTTATATATGGAATGCTACAATAAAATCCTGGATGAAGCATTCAAGGTTGAGACTAACATGAATAAATTTGTAACAGATGTTAAAGGAATTACATATGCCAGGTGGGACAGGAGGAAAGCACAATTGCAAGATATTCAAAGTTTTAGTTGGCCTATAGAGAGTGATGTGGAAGCATGGGATATAATGACAAAGCCTAATAAGAAGAAGCCTACCACAATTGACCTCGACATAATTGATGAGGAATAAAGGAATATCAGAGCACCTTATATAGATTTCTTGGAAGACAAGCAGGTTATTCATCACCAAAATCAAAGAAAAGACTATCCTCAACATACACAACCAAATATATCAAAGATCACATAAAGACAAAAGAGCAAATTGGATTTCATCCTCTGTTTTGTCTTTCCACTGCTTGGTTTATCTTGTATTTTGTTTTATCTATATTTAGGGTTAGGTAACTAAAACCATCTGAATCTTGTTGCATCCTTTCCTTAAGGATTCCGAGATGGTTTAGATATATATATATAGATCAATTTTGTAACTTAAAAAGGTGGTGAAATATAATTGTAAGCCAGACTATAGATTTGTGTCTGAGTTTTTTGAGCTTTTGGTCTTTATATGTATGAATAAGGAATATAAATAAAATATAGTGCAGCTTCTCTTCTATATTTTTTTTGTCTCTTTACTTATTGTGTATGCTCTTTTATGTTTAATCTGTAAGGCATTTTAAGCATATTGGTTACAAGGTAACTATCTAATTGCTCGCAAGTTTCTTTCAAGGGAAGAACTAATTTTTCTGAGTAGTTTCAGAGAGCATAATCATATCTAAGGATTTGATACAGTGATGTGGAAGTGATAGGGTAATTTGTAAGGCATCTTACTTGAGTTGTATATAGGTTTTAAGGCAATCTAAAGTATTTTTATTTACTTTTTTGTGGATTTGCATCTTTGACTCTGTAGCCCAAGGATAGGCACTGGTCTAGAATATGTCAAGTGGTTTATCATCATCCAAGTAATTAAAAATATACAAATCTCTTAAATTTACAGTCAGAAACATATAAGTTTAAGTAATTGTATCAAGATATACAATTCATTTTACTAATATCTTTGAGAGAGGATTAAAATAGGTTACCCTTCCTAAGTTCTGAGAACTAAAAAAGAAGAAGGATGAACATCCTTAAAGCACTACTGTTTGTTGTTATCATTTTTATATTTTTCATGGTTAAGCTTTGTGTCAAGATGTTTTCAGTATTATGTAGAGTAATTTACAAGATAATACAGTAAACAAGCAGCAAATAAGTATCCACATTTACTAATATTGTGAGACAACAATTATATATAGATAATACCTGCCTGGGTGTTGTGGAACCTAAAAGGAAAGAGGTGATAATAATTTTCCCCAAATATTATCATAAATCCACATCAATTAGAGTTTTCTCTTGCTTGGATCATTAGTTTCAAATATTGGGAGTCATAGAGTTAATCGAATATTCAAGCACCTCTTGAAGGTTCAAAAAGAAAAAACCCTAACAGGGTTCAAGGAAAGAGAGAGTTGGAAAAAATTTAATAGAATTACAAGGTAGACTAAAATTGTGTCTGAACCTTTGTACTATTTATCTATGTAATGTATTTGAAGTTTTAAGAAATCAATATAAATATATTGCAATCTATTTTCTACATCTGAATTATCTCTTTATATTTTTGTTATTGTTCTTGTGTGTTTATCTATAAGGCATTTAAGCACACTGATCATAAGGTGATTGTGCAGTTACTTGTAAGTTCCTTCAAGGAAGGATTAAATTTTTTTAAGTAACACAGGGAAAAAAACATTAGTTTGAGGATTTTATGATAAAGTTGTAGGGAGAGGATAGTTTATAAGGTATTATATCTTTGTTGCAAGTGTTTTATTGATTACCTTACTGTGGATTTATACAAGTTATTGACTCATAGCCTAGGGATTAGGCACTGGTTTTGTGTTTCCTAAGTAATTGATTTACAATCTAGTATTTTCAAATTACTTAATCATATACACTATAGAACAGATAATTCCATTCAAGTGATTGTATTCTTAGGGTATAGTTCAGTTTGCTGATTCCTTGAAGAGAGGATCATTAGGTTGCCCCTCCTAAAATTAAAAGGAAGAAGGATTAAAGTCCTTATCTCATTGGTTCATGTTATCAAGACCATAGCCTAGCTTATAGTACTCTATTTTAAATTAATTATTACAATCTCCAAGGCATCTTATAAGTTGTTACAGTGAGGTCAGAAGTAACAAACCAGTGAATGAATTTGTCCACTAAAAACATTGACTGAAGAATCAGTAATCTATCATAAGTAATACCTGCCTGAGTTTGTGGAGCTCAAAAAAGAAGGAGGTGATAATAGATATCCCTAGTGTTATCAAATAACTCATCAATTAGCCTTTCTCTTGCATAAAAAGGAGTTTAAATTCAAGTATATAAGTATATTGTCATTTAGGATTGTGCTGTAAGAAAAAGATCTAACACAATGTAAGGGAACTTAACACACTGATGATAGGTAGATGACACTGCTTGCATATCGTGAATCCATGATCTACCAACTAAGATATTAAATGCAAGGGGTCCAACATCAACTATTTTAAATAAAATGTCTTTTTCCATAGGGCCAATCCTAATAGGAAGGACAACCAACCCATTGGAACTCCTTTCTGCCTCATCATAGGCTTTGATGGTGATCCTTTTCCTAGTATCTATGACTTTTTCTGAATAACCCAACTCCTTTAAAAGACTAAAAGAACAGATACTAAGCCCAACACCCCCCTCTATCAACACACCCCTAACATGGGTTTTGTGAGTCATGACCTCAATATGAAGGGAAAGATTGTGTGGGTGGCTTAAAGCTTTATCATCAACCTATGAAAAAGTGAGGTAATGAGGGCTAGCAATGTGGTTAACCATGTTCTAGAAATGATCAACATCTAAGTTTTTGGGGATGTTCGCCATGTGCAAAGCATCCTCAAGGACTTGTTTCTATCTTGGGGACTATTCTAAGAGCTCAAAGATCGAAATATAAGCTAGGGTTCTTTGCAACTGATAACAAGACTATATCTTGACTTAGGATTGATAGCTAGTTTCAAGGTGACATTCTTGCATGCCACTTTCTTAGGTTTACTTTATTGGGTCAAATTGGGTCCTCTAATGACAATGGGACTTTGACTTTGTGTGACAACATTGAGGGCTTATGATGACACCCTAGAGTTGGGACCCCTTAGCACCACAATGGGTTCTTCATCAAAGATAGAAGGAGATATCACATCTAGATCATAACCATAGGGATCTTTACCCCTCATCATATTGACATTTTCTTCTAAAAATTCCAACATGTTGATAGTATTCTCCACATTTGTGTAGGTGTAATTGATCTCAGCCTTGCCATTCTTAACTTTAGAGGTTTCCCCCTTCTCATAATTGGGAAATGGTTCCTTGAATGCCTTATGATTGGAATTGGTGTTCAATCCATCTATCTTAAGTTTTCCATTGTCAATGAGATCTTGAATAAGATGCTTGAGTTTGTAGAAATTTTCAATATCGTGTCCAATACCATTGTGAAATTTGCAAAATGCCTTCTCATCCCACCAATGTGGCTTAACATATGGTATATAATGCTTCATAGGATCTTGAGGATGTGAAAGGTTTTTGGCAATGAGAATTTTCAAGACATCCTCATATGAATCACCAAGTGTTACAAATTGACATCTTTCTTTCTTAGGCCTATCTTGGTATCTTGGCTTACTCTCTTGTTGATCAGATGTATTGATCTTCATGGCTTGAACAACACTAGACAAGTGGATCACCGTTTGATCTTTGGGTTGAGAGGAGTCTACAAATCCATCATTGACCACTTGTTTGTTCCTATTCTAGTGTGAATTCTTCCCTTTATCCTTGTTAGAGTTGTTATTATTTTGACCATTGTTGTTGTTGTTGTTATTTCCATGTTTGGTCAAAATTCCTTGTTCTTTCAAAACATCCTCAATCCTACAAGCGGTTTCAACCATGGGGTCAAAGGAATCAAAAACCATCTTCCTAACTTCATACCACATTTTGGGAACCAAGTTTCTAACAAGGATGTCAATCTTTTCATTTTCAGGAATAGTTCTAGAGTAGCGAGAGCATTTTCATCTCCACCTTTGCAAGAAAGTAAGAAAGGATTCCCCTTGATTTTTCTTTAAGTTACATAAGTCCAACATGGTGATAGATCTTGAAATATTGTATGCAAAGTGTTGAACAAATCTATGGACAAGCTCTTTCAAAGTCTTTACGGGAGGAGTTATGTTGGTGAACCATTCAATCACTTGACCCTTAAGAATCCTTGGGAACAACCTCATAAGGTATGAGTCATCTTGATGGAACTCAAAACTTGTGGTATAAAATTGGCGTACGTGATCATGTGGATCTCCATTCCCATCATACTTGTCATATTGAGGGATCTGAACCTTTCTAGGGAACTCTTTCATGTTAACACTTTTGTTGAAAGGATTAGGAAAAATTGAATCAAGTGAGAATGAATTCTTGGGTGCTAACATCTTTTCCATCAAGCTCATAAGTTGTTTGATCTCATCTTCTTGAGATAGACCTTGCTTCTTAATCTTCTTGTCCACATCAAAGTTGTAGGGTACTCTATCACCCTCATTTATTAAACTCTCTAGGAACTTGTCTTTGTTTGGATCTAAATATTTCTCCACATACTGTTGGAAAAGTGGCTCTTGTTTCATTTTCATGAAGTCTTGGAAGGTGAGATCAAAACTTGAGATACTACCCCCATATTGTGAACCATGATGAGCATGTTGTGAAGGTTGGCTTGAGTTCCTAGGAGGTGTTCGTCTCCTATAATGATCCTGTTTAGAATCCCTTCTTCCTCTAGGGCTAGGAGATATTGATAGTGTTCTTGAATATCTTCCACTTTGTGGAGTCTTAGGAGGAGTGGATGGAGGATAGTTTTTTCCACCACTAATATGCATGTTGTTGAATTGATCATTGAGTTGTTGAGCCAAGAGCCTATATTTCTCCTCCTGGAAGGCTTTCTTTTCCATTTCCACCAAATTATTTCTCTCCAACTCTAGGAGTCTAAATTTCTCTTCCTTTTCAGCTTTTTCATCTAAGGCTTTATTTTCATGCTCAATCCTCTTAAGTCTTTCACTCATGTATCTTTAAGATGTTTTGAGCTGTGAACTTGGTCTTGAATTTATAAACAAGTTGTTCGTATATGTTGCATTGACATGAGTGCCATAAAGTTCATCTCATTGGTTCTCATGTTGTGATAACTTATACTGATAAGCTTTCCTCTTACCTCTCTTAGCTCTTTGGTGTGCATCTAGATATCTAGTTGAGATAAGGGGTGAAGCCAGTCGACTGTTATGAGAGGAACCACCAAGTGAAATAGCATCTCTATGTTTCACAAATATGTCATCAAGACATTTATCTATGTCTTCCCTCTCTCTCCGAGTCATTATGTAACTCATATTGATATCTGAGTGATAGGTACCCAACTCACTAAGGTGACTCTTGGAATCAAACCAAACTTCTGAGTTGTTCCTAGGTGATTAATCAAATATGGCTTATTTTCCCTTACATTTTTGGCGAGTTTGAACTAAGGGTAATTGGTTGAAGACCACTTGAGGTCATTTTCCTTGATTTAATTGATATCTTGTTGTAACTAGCATGAAATAAAAGGTACTAGCTGATAGGATGACCCTAAGAAACGTTGGTACCAAACTAGGATAGCAAAGGAATTAACTTGTCCAAAAGAGAGATGGTAAGATATAATTTATAAGAGGTATAAATAAACACTACCATAGAGATGCCCAATAAATGAGTGAATACCCTAACACATATGGATCAAGAGGATGATTTACCCAAGTTATATTGATTGAAATTGAATTTTTATGAAATTGAATGGACAAGAGACTACCAAAACTCTCCAAGTGTGTTATCAAAGAATCTAAAGGTTTAACTTTTCAACAAGGATGGTTTCTAGCTTACCAACTCCAAGCAAAGTCACTTGTGAAATCAAAGGTTACTAATTCAAGAGGTCAAAATGCTAGAATCCAAAGTGTAAACAAGCTTCTAACAATGGGGTAAGTGACCTAATCTGACCTGGATCAACCAAGGTAGATTGGAAATGAAAGGATAGCAAATTGAGCAAGTTGTAAAAAGTAGGTTTTTTGACTCGGGAACTCATTTTTTGTTCCTTTTAATTGACCAACTAGATGCATTAACAAATTTTATCATGAATTAGGCATGAAAGGCAGAAATAATAGAGTCCAAGTAAAAAAATTTCTTCAAACAATGAGCAAGGGACAAAGCAACCTTGCGCATGAACAAGAATAGTGCCACAGTATTCTGCTCCATATGAATTTTACTTGTGTATGTTCTCAAAATGTTTTTCAATCATGCACATAGTCCTAGAAAAGAAAAAGTTGGTTGTACTATGGTTCATAGTAATGGTAAAATCTGCAAATTTTGCAATCTCAAGTGGGTGAAATCCAATCTCGACACACTGAGGTTTTAACACAGTCTGAGAGTTTAATCAATCAGGAGCTGCTGAGGAGATCTCACAACCAACAAGAGACCATACCTATGGAGATTTCATCCATAAGGAAATTTATGTAGCGGTTGTTTCTACCATGGCACAAATGACTATTACCACTTGAGGTTCCATCCAGGTGGTTTACCCAATAGAGGCAGTGTCCATTATGGTTAACCCTCTTTAACAAGGAAGACTCGCAATATGGACCACATGGGAACTTAGTTCAGATTCAAGGGTTCCAAGTTTTTGATTCACCCAAAAGGGAAAAGAGAATAATCCTCTAGCTTCTTCACCTCACTCAGACATAGAAAACCAGATTAATTGACCCACTAATTTGAAATCACCTCACCCAAGGTTTGTATATCAACAACAATGACCACCAGACTCAAGGGAGAAAGCACCATCAAAAGTTGAAGACCAAACCAAGTGAGATAATAAAAAATCCTTACCTACCTACAAGGGGGTCTATCATCAAGAAGAGCTTCACATGTAAGATAAGTGAATGAAGCTCAATCTCTCAATATTTCCATAAATAGTGTTCATAGGGCCTAATTACTATGTGAAACATATATGCAAGAAAGAAAATCTAGGTTCATTCCTTTAGAGCAAAAATTGGAAATGTGATCTATAAAAGTAAGAAAAACTCAAGATAAACACATGAGAGGTTCATTTTTATTTCCAATATCCAAATTTTGTAGAGATGCAACAAAATAACTCAAGTCCAAAGAAACGCACTTAGTAGATTTTACCTTATTGTTTCTTTTGTTGAGCTTTTCCATGAAAGCAAGCCACAAACTCTCCAACAAGCAAGATAGGCAAACAAGATATGCAATGTATATTCAACTTGTGCAAACCCTAGGGTTAGATCTGAAAATCAATTGTTAGGAGCAATAATAACCAGCAAATAATCCAAATGAAAACTCACATCATGCATTGAACCATGTGAAAATAAGTGCAAGCTAATCATTAAATGCCCTTTTTTAATTTTGATTTTTGACCTAATCAACAAGATTGGACCTATATGACATGAATTCGAATCCCAAAACCTAAATGCAGAAAAGAGACCCTTGTTAAAAAATAGATAGATTTCCAAAATGTCATAATTTTAAAAAGATCTTTTTATTTGTGCCCTAGGGAGCCATTTTCCCAAAATAGACTAGTTTTCATAAATCAACCAAATGAGCTATGATGTTGCATCCAAATTTAAAACACAAAGAATGAACCCCCTATAGAATTTAAAGACCTTTCCAATAATGTAAAAATTTCCAAAAAATAAGCTTACTTATGCCAAAAATTAAGTTTTTATCAAAAATAAAGAAAAAAAATATAAAAAAAACACAAAATACCTCAGAAAATTCTGAATTTTTTACTAAAGCTTCTTGGATATGTTGCCAACCTGAAAAACAAATATCAGACCAAAAATCCAATTCGTTTGAAAGATATAATCAAATCTTTGAAAATATAGGGTTTTCGTCTCCATGCGAATCTGGACAAGGGGGTTAGCTCCAAAAATAACAAAAACTAGCATGTAAAGGTGGGTTTCCCCATGGTTGGTGCCAAAAATATGTGCTAAAAATGTGTCACACTTATATGAATCATTGTATCCAAGATTGCTCCAGAATGGGATCTCGAATGGCGACTCATAGCTCTCTATTCATGGAGTGCAAGTGTTTGTAATGGAGGCCCTCAGATTGACCTAGTTTGTGCCCATGCAAGTACACCATAAAAAAAAGAGATTCAAACAGGAAGAGAAAGAATGCTATTCTCCATGATCATCAACTATGCATGCAAATGAAAGCTATTCTATATGATAATAGTGTAAGAAATAAAATTAATCTATATGATAACATTGCATGATTATTCTGTGAAAGGAAATACAAATGCAAGATTAATCTATAAAAGGAAACATGAATCTAATCTAACATGCAAACATGAAAACTTTATCTAAATGGATTTCCATGGGGCATGAAAGAAGAAGACAGGAAGAGAGAAGTTGAAATATCCAAGCTCAAGTGCTCAAAATCTCCTCCAAAATTGCTCTCCAAACCTGTAGCATAACAATAGCATGAAAAGGATCACTTTTTGATTTTTTGATTATTGATTATCCAAATGAGAAGGAGAGGTTTTCTTATAAAGAGCAATGGACGATAGAGATTAAGAGGCAAAAAGAAAATAAGCAATGGTGGAGATTAAATCTTGGTTGATCTTTGTGCCCATATCTTCAAAAGGCAAAATCAAAGGCTATTATTAAGAGGCAAAAAGCCCACCACTTAGGAAGATGTGTGAAGAAAAGGAACTTTATTTTTTTTTATTTAATTTATTTCCCTTTTCAACAAAGAGGGATTTAAGTGGGGGTTTTATTTAATTAAAAGAGGGATTTTCTTTTAATTAAATAAGATTATTTAATTTAATTAAAAGAGATATTTTAATTAAATGAGATAATATTATTTAATTAAGAGAGATTTTAATTAAATAAGATAAGATTATTTAATTAAAAAGGAATTTTAATTAAATAAGATTATTTTATTTAATAAAAAAGAATTGTTTTCTTTTAATTAAATAAGATAATTGATGAAATGATCAAACCTTAGGAAATATTGAAATAAATGAATTAATTACAATTTAATCAAGGAAATTGATTTGAATTAAAATGTTGCAAAGCATTGATCCAGGAATTGATAAATTGATTTTGTCATTTGATAAATTGAAGAATGGGGGCCCATAGTCTAGGTGACCATTTTAGGGTGCATACATATGGCTCTTTCCTTTCCATTATAATCAATTTGAACAAGAAGTGCCCCTATTTTTGTGATAGTTATTAATATGTATGAAATAAGTGGCCTTCGAAGAATAGGTGGTACAAGAATGGGTAGATTTTCTAGATATTCTTTGATCTTTTCAAAACTTCTCTGATAGTAGGGGTCCCATTTGAAATTGGTGTCTTTGTGTAGTATATGGGTAAACGCTTGACATTTGTCAGAAAGCTATAAAATTAATATGTGGATAGAATATAGCTTTCCTTGTAGGCTACACAACTGCTTGAGTGTTCTTATTCGAGGCATTTCCATTATAGATTTGATTTTATTTGGAATAATCTTTATGCCTCTTCTTGATACGATGAATCCTAAGATCTTTCTGGACATAACCTCGAAGATGCACTTATTTGGATTGAGCTTTAATCCATAGTGATGGAGGTGATTAAATACACATTCCAACACATTGAGGTGATTGAACCTTGTTTTTTATTTAGCCAGGAATCATGTCATGGAATATGACGGTCATAGATATTTGATATATGGCCCATGCATTCTTCATACCAAAAGGAATCATGTTGTAGCAGAAGGTACCCCATGGGGTTGTGATTTTCATCTTATTTTTCTCTTCTTCCATGATGTGTATCTTATTATAGTCAGAGAAACTATCTATGAGTGAAAATATCTTGTGTTTGGCTATGAGATCTACTATCATGTCAATGTTAGGAAGGGGGAAATCATCCTTTGGACATGCCTTATTAAGGTCCCAGAAGTTTGTGCATATCCTAATTTATCCACTCTATTTAGAGACTGACATCACGTTGGAAGTCCATTCTGAATAGTCAATGACATGAATAATCCTTTCTTGTAGGAGCTTCTCTAATTGTGCTTTGACTAGTAAGGCCACCTTATGGTGCATTTTCTAAAATTTTTTGCTTGACTGGCTTGGCAGTTGGATATACATCAAGGTTATCTACGACTAGGTTAGGTTCCAACACTAGCATCTGGGAATTAGACCATGCAAATTTACTTATAGTCTCCTGGAGTAGTGCAATGAGAGTTGTTTCTTTGACCTCTAATATTGATTCCATAATATATGTGATTCTTGGGCATTCTTATATTCCTATATTAACAAGCTTGGTTTCTTCAAATAAGATAGATAAGTTTTTTGGCATGTAATCATGAATAAGATGAAGAGGAGATTCTTCTTCCTCTAGCGCCTTAGAGAGGTTTTCACCAGGGGATACACCATCTTTTTTTACTTTTTTCATGTCATAAATTTCCTTAGAGGGGTTTTCACTAGGAGACTCATACTTTTAATTTTGAATTTTATTTTTGTTTTTGTTGCTAAAGGCCTCGTCTTCCCCAAAATATACCTTTGCGTCCAATTTTTAGCAACATGTCGAATCACCATCTTGATCTTATAGTTTTGTTTCTGCTTGCATGAATCTTAAGAACATGTCCTTGCTTTGGAACTCGTTGATATGTGTGATACTTGGTTGATCCCAATCTATGAGTTTAGGGTGGATGAGTGGAAGGACAATAAGGTTTATGGAGAGTTGGCGGAGGATAGAATTTCCAAGGAAGGTTTCATCATCAAATATATCATCATAGGATCTCTTATGTTCCTCTTTAGGGACATCTTAGACCTCAAAAATATTTTCTAAGGTATTACAGTAGGTATAACTATTCATATTGGTGCCCCTAGTCATGTCTAGGTCAAATCCAAGACCCAAGTTTCTTGGTCATTGTGGGGCCTCTAGTGGGGATTTCATACCACTCTCCTCACATCCCAAGCCTCCACCATGATAGTTCGATTTATTTGTAGCCATGTTATGAGATTTAGAGTACTTCTCCTTAAATTAATCAAGGGTCTTGTCATCGTAGGTTTGATCATCCCGATACAACCATTTGTTGATGTCTAGTTACATTTCTTGACTATTTAGGATCCCATAGGATAAGAATATGGGGGAACCAATGTTTCTTGGTTGTTGTTCATTTTTCTCTAGTGATCCTTGGTGGGATGAGTGGCCTTGGGTATTTGGATCATTAGGTAGGGCTCCAACTGCAAATGTATCTTATAAGCTATATTCCCCACAACCTTTTTTGTTGATACTAACAATGGAAATTATGGAGGCAAGAATGGTTTCCTAATCATTGTGGGATCTAGAGGAGCTAGAAATTTTCATGCTGATGTCAATGCTTGGAAAATGATTTGAATGTGGGAATGAGACTTTCAGTGCACAATAGTATGTGAAGGGTTGTGAATCAGCATGGATGGTGATTTCAATGCCATTTTATGGATATTTGATGCACTCATGAAATGTGGAGGGAAACAAATTTATGGAGTGGATCCATGGATAACCAAGGAAGATATTAAATGGGAGATCAAGATAAAAAAACATGATACATTGTGTCATGTATTACTAGGCCCAACTTCATGGGTAATGAGATGTTACCTTTAGTGGTATGTTATATATTATCATAAGCCTTGATAGTTATGACATCATTTGTTATGTCCACTTCAGTATACCCCACTTGATTTATGAATTTTAATATGCATAGATTTAGGGCTGAACCATTATCTATCATGGCCCATTCGATGCAAAATTCATTAACCATCACAGCGATACAGAGTGGGAGATTGTGATATGGTTTTGAAAATGACATATCAGAAGGTTTGAAGGATATACGACAAGATGCTAATATGTGGCCCACAAGGGATTGGAATCAAGTGTGGTCAATCCCATTGAGTACACATGATTCTTGTAAGGCCTTATTAAGGATATCTTGGTTAAGTGGTGATGTGTGAAGAAGATCTAGGATGGATATTTGTGCAGGCATATTCTCAAGGTGTTCCAAGAGATTATATTGTGCATTGGAGGATGAAGCAGTAGTAGAACTTGCAATAGATATTCTTCCTCAATGTGTGGTAAGTACAAATAGACTATCCACACCTTTGACATTCATCACATTAACAAAAGGTTCAACTTGGGTGATGCAACTGACAAACTTTGTTAGTAATAACTGAGAGGGGGGGGGGTGAATCAGTGGCCTTAAATATTTATCCTTTAATCAAATAAATTTCAGATTATTAAGTCCCTAAAAGATGCATGCCATGAAATAATTATAATAATTAAATGTCTATCAGTTTTCTTTGTCTATCCTTATTCTCCTTGATAATTGATAATCAGTAAAAATATTTACCGATACTCAGTAAATATACAGAGTATACCAATCAATCCAAAAATGCATATGTGAAATGTAAAACAGTAAAGTAATAAACCATACACACATAACACATGGATTTTAATGTGGAAACCCTGTTAAGGGAAAAACCACTTGGACTGGTACCCCAAATTTTCACTCTTCTGAAGTGAGCCATGTTAGGAGCCAACCCTTTTAAAGGTTACAAACACACTGTTAAGTGCGACCTTGTTAGAGGATTTTAACATGAGTCTATCACTTGATATCTGGCATGTATATGCTACCAATATTGATCAACCTCTATGGGCACAATAGGTATCTAGCATATCTGGTGCAACCTAACTGCATCAACCTCCTTCTTAAACTGTGTGTCGGTATCAGGCACTCAATGCTATCTTCATGATAAACTTTTTGGCAATCTATTAGGGTATACCTCAATTATAGAAGATTGTTAAGTTCTGCTCTGTTAAGAGACTTGATGCTTCAATGGTTAAACTAAAACACTATGACCTATTTCTAATGCAACTTGAATTGTAGATGTTTATATCTATTTAAGTACATTACCTCTTTGATCTATGTATCAATTCAATTATTTGTGCTTCACTGTTCGTCAGTGTCTACAGAATTCTTTAGCTCTTCTTCAACTTGATTGATCAAGACTGTATGAAGTTCTTCTTCATTAGTTTCTCTTTAGTATCCTCTTTCTATTCACTCCCCTTCCCGTGTATGTGATTGTGGAAATGAATTATGCTTGTCTCTTATATAGACATGATATTCCTTGATTCTTGGCTTGAAAAACAATGTAGCTAGTTTGATTTAAAGCATAACTCCTTATTTATCTCATAGTTATCTTCTTGCCAACTGTACAATTCTTCTTTAAATAAATTTCTTAACTCTGGTCAAATAAAACAACCAGTTAAGTCTATCCTTAAGCTCTGCCAGCTAGATATTTTGTCATTTTTTGAACTCTCTATTCTGTCGGTCAACTCTGCAGTTAGTCATCGGTGATAACTGCCAGTTCCGTTGGTGTGACTCTAGTCAGCTTCAGGATCTCCGTCTGTCAGGCATCATTGGATTTTACTCATCAGGTAACTCTATTTTCAGCTTGTCAGGTATCACTATGATTTTGCTTCGTCGGGCAATACTATCTTCTGCTCATCGGGTATCACTATGAATTTTGTTCTTTGCCTTTACCGATGGTGTGCACTCCATCAGTGTTTTCTATCACTTAGTGAATACTTGACTTTTATGCATTACTGAAAGAATAATCTCTATTCCATTGATTCTCTAAAGTCTTTGGCATGACCGTACAGATTAGATCAAGTTGACATCAATAACAATACAAACCATTAACTGATTTAATGTCTTGCATAATCTTCAACTTAACATTATCAAACATTCAATCAGTTACATGTCATCAATCTCTCCCTTTAGCATTGATGGAGACATACTATATTATCATACTATACTATTTGTAATACAATATGAAATACAATTGTTGAGATTCATGAAATTACCAAACAATTTGTTTTGATAAGCGATAAAAATGTCTGACCGCCGGTAAGCTCTGTGTTAGCTTATATTTGATTCTTGCAGCTTTCTGTGTTTCTTGTTGTGATGTGTTACGTCATTCCCTTGGGTCAATATCTCTCTTTTTCCTATTCTTGTTCTTTGATGTCTTTGTCTTTTGTCGGCAACTCTCCCTATGGATACGATCTCTCCCTGTTGGAGTAATATGATAATGGATAATCTTTTTTCTTTTTCTAAAGATTGTGATAATATGGAAACTTTCTCTCCCTTTGAAAATAATGCCAAACAAATATCTCACAGATATCTGACATTAATTTCAAGTGATCTTCTCTCTTGATCCATAATATTTTCCTTGAATTTCCCTTATCCATCGGCAATACATCAATATGATCTGGTGCTCAGTTATGATATATACCTTTCTGTATATAGATGTAGCTTTGAAGTTCATCTTGTTGCTTGCATCAACATGAATGATATTCTAATAATATATAGGTTGATGCAACCTTCATTATTTTACTGACTGGTAGACAAGGGTTTGACCCCTAGTCTCTTTCTCAAGTACTCAAATGTATCCTTGGGCAGTGGCTTGGTGAAGATATCAGACAATTGTTTTTTTGATTGCACATACTCAAGTATCACCTCTTTTTCTTGAACTTGTTTTCTTATGTAATGATACTTTATTGCAATGTATTTTGTCTTGGAATGCATGACTAGATTCTTGGAAATGTTTATTGCACTAGTGTTATCACAATATATAATCACTAGTTTTGAGATCTTCATATGCATACCTTCCAGCAACTATTTGATCCATGCAATATTTGAGCAGTTTGCAGTAGTAGCAACATATTCTTCTTCTGCAGTAGATTGTGAGATGCATCCTTTCTTCTTGCTAATCCATGTGACAAGTTTGTCACCCATAAAGAATGCTCCTCCAGTTGTTCTCTTCCAGTCATCAAGATTTCCATCCCAATCAGCGTTGGTAAACACCTTAATTTCAAATTTGCCCTTCTCTTCTATAACATAAGCCAAATTCCTCAGTATTCTTCAAATATCTCAAAATTATTTTCACAGTAGTCATATGTGATTCCCTGGGGTTAGCAAAAAATCTAGCAACAATTCCTATTGCATGTGCAATATCTGGTCTAGTGTGTATAACATACATGAGTTTTCCAATCATTGATCTATACAAAGTCTGATTTACCTTTGTTGTCTTGTCTTCCTTTGTTAATTTGCATCTAGTAGCCATCGGTGTTCCAACTGGTTTGGAATCTTCCATCTTGAATATTTTCAGGACCTCTTTGATGTATTTGGACTGAGTAATGAAAATACCTTCACTTTGTTGAATGATCTATAGACTGATAAAGAACTTGATCTCTCAAAACATAGACATCTCAAACTATTTGCTCATCTTATCAATAGATGACTTACATAGTATATCATTGCCTCCAAATATGATGTCATCAACAAATATTTCAGCAATCAAAGTGTTAGCACCAGTATCTTTTTTCAAATAAAGATTAATGTTTTCACTAGTCCTTATGAATCCAATACTTATTAGATAGGAATGAAGTCATTCATACCAGGCTCTAGGAGCTTGTTTTAATCTATACAAGGATTTGTGAAGTCTACATACCATGTTTTTCTTGTTTGGTTCTACAAACCCTTCTGGTTGCTCAATGTATACCTTTTCTTCAAGTATTCAATTTAGGAATGCTGACTTGACATCCATTTGATAGACTTTGAATCCTTTCTATGCAGCATAAGCAAGTAGTATTCTTACTCCTTCTAGCCTAGAAATGGTTGCAAAGGTTTCTCCATAGTCTATACCTTCCTCTTGTGCATACCCTTTGCATACTAGTCTTGCTTTGTTCCTTGTGACTTCTCCATTCTCGTTTAGCTTATTCCTAAATATCCATTTTGTACCGATGACATTATTTTCATCTAGTCTTGGCACAAGTTCCCATGTTTAGTTCTTCTCAATCTGCTCAATCTCATCATTAATATCACTTATCCATTCTTCATTATCTAGTGCAGCATTGATAGATTTTTGCTCAAACTCACAAATTAAGCAATTTGAGTTTAAAGACTTACTTCTTGTTCTTGTACCAGCTTTCTTATCTCCTACGATTTGGTCCTTTGGATGGTTCCTTCTTACATATCTTGCAAGTACAGGTACAACTCTTTGTGTATCAGCTTGATCTTTATTACCTTGTACATTATCTTGATCATTATCCTGACCATCGGTAACAACATTCTGATCGTCGGTTGCAACATTTTGTTGTTCTATAATTAAGCATTGTTTCTTGGGTAGAGTTATGGGTTCTTTACAATATGAAAAATTGTTGTAGTCCTCTGGTTCTTTTATGCTTTCCAGCTCATTCTTTTCTACAAATTCATCAATCTTCACATTTGCACTTTCAACTATTTTGTTAGAAGCCTTGATTAGACATTTAAAAGCTTTGCTCTTGGTAGAATACCCCAGAAAAATACCTTCATCACTTTTTACATGAAGCTTTCCATTTCTATCATCCTTTAAGACACAACATTGACTACCAAATATTTTGAAGTACCTTATATTGGGTGTTTTACCATACCATAGCTCATAAGGTGTCTTCTTTGTGTCCTTCAATTATACTTTGTTAAGTGTATAAACAACAGTGCTGAGGGCTTCCCTCTAGAATATTTGGGTGATGTCCTTTTCTATCATCAGTGTTCTTGCACAATCATCTATTGACATGTTCCTTCTCTCAGCAATCCCATTTTGTTTTGGTGTTCTTGGTGCAGAAACCTATCTTTTTATACCATGCTCATTACAAAAATTAGTGAATTCATCTGATATAAATTCTCCTTCTCTATCTGATCTCAAACATTTCAAATCCTTACCACTTTTTTTTTTCTACCATAGCCTTATACCATTTAAACATCTTGAATGCTTCAGATTTTTCTTTTAGAAACATGACTGTCATCATTCTAGAGT
>MU224637.1:2060543-2086583 GCA_018584345.1 Thuja plicata | reverse complement strand
TGCTTAACAAAGGAGTATGGACAAGCCTGGGATCAAGTGTTACCACAGGCAGAATTTTCTTATAATGATAGTGTTAACAGGACTACAGGGAAAAGCCCATTTCAGATTGTATATGGGATACATCCACATGGAGTCTGTGAACTCAGAGAGCTAAAAGGATAGGGAGTGATAAGTGGACATGCTGATGACTTTGCACATTCTATGAAGGAGATACATGATTAGGTGAAGAAGAATCTGATTGAGGCAAATCATAGGTTGAAAGAGAAGGTGGATGAAGGAAGGAGAGAAGTCCAATTTCAAATTGGAGATCTGGTAATGGTACATCTGAACAAAGCCAGATTACAGAAGGGGATTCCTACTAAGCTGCAAATGAGGAGAATAGGTCCCTGAAAGATATTGGAGAAATATGGGCAGAATGCCTATAAAATTGATTTACCTAACAATTTGGAAATGTCACCTATTTTTAATGTGCAGGATCTTATTCTATACAGAGGACCAGTGATACCTGAGAGTACTCAGCAGATGGAAATGGGAAAAGATGTTCAGGATATACGGGTGAAAGCTAAGTCAAAGTTGCAAGCAGAGAAAATCCTGGATTCATGAGTTCAAAAGACAACTCGACGAAGAGTATATAGAGAATATCTTGTAAAATGGTTAGGGTTACCCGAAGCAGAAGCTACATGGATGGACGAAGAAGACTGCAGAAAATAAGGAATTAGTTCGGCATTGCTGTCGACTAATTCAAACTAATTTTTCCTTCTCAGAGGGGGGATTATGGTGCAGAGCACCCTAGGGTTTTTTCTCCAAGCCCTAATAATGGTTAGAGTGATCATGGAGTAGATCAAAATTTTCCAAAACCCTAATAGCTTCTTAACTCCTAGCGCAAAAGCAGGAGTGAAAATCAAAAAGGCCTACGAAGTTACAGTTACTTTCTAGCGGGAACCGGTTATGTTATGCTTATCGCACAGTCACAAGGAGTTGGGTGGTTAAATTGAAACTGTCATGACAATGCGATGATAGGGAATCACACAGTCAGAAGGTAATTGGCAGTTAATAGAAAGTGGCTGCGACAAGGCAATAACAGTGTATCGCGAAGTCGCAAGGCGATCAGCGGTTAAGGGAAAATAGTTGCGAGGATGCGATGGTAGTATAATTGTGCAGATGGCAAGGTGAGTGGAGGTTAGTGAAAAGTGGTGTGACAGAGCGATGACCATGTATCGCACAGTCACCGGAGAACAGACAGTTAGTTTAGAAGTGTTGCGAGCGCGCGACTGGAATGTATCGCAAAGTCGCAGAAAAAAATGTAGCTCATTCAAAAGTGTTGCGAGCGCGCGACTACAATGCATCGCAGGATCACAGGCTAATCGGTAGCTCATGTCAAAGTGGTGCGAGAGCATGACAAACATGCATCGCATGATCACGGGGTAAACAACAACTCGTTTCAAAGTGTTGCGAGAGCGCGATGACAATGTATCGCAAGGTTGCAGATTAAGGCATGCATGGGTTTTAAGGCTCGTGACTATGCGATTAACATTTAAAAGCAGTGCAAGTGTCTGACTAAGTTGAGAAAGAGTTACGTTACCATGACTATAAGAAAGATTGACTTATCAATGTGGAAGAAAAACACCAAGACAAAAGAGAACACCACGGAGGAAAATGTTGTCCAAGTCGACAACCATGCAGAGGATGATGATTTGATGACAGTTACAGGAGGAAGATGAAGAGCCGAGGCAGTTAGAATCCTCAGGCACACAAGTAACCTAGAAACGGTTACGAATCAAGAACAAGCCGAGTATAAAATGGAGGAAAGAACCATTTTGGAGGAGGTTGGAGCAGTTAGAGACTGAGGAGACTAGCATAAAAGATTTGAGTTCACATTGTAATTTTCTGGTTTTCAATAAAAGGATAGTTTCCTGTGTTTTCTGCGTGTGTGCTTATATTGTGTGCAGACTTCTGTAGAGTAGGATTTTGAATTAAGTCAAGTCTCATGGATGATTTTTGACTCTTATAATCCATCCTATGGAGTGTGACCATCAAGAAGCATCCCTCATGTATTTTTATTCTTTTTTTGTGTCTGTGTCTGAGAAGTGGCTAGTCAGAATTGTAGACAAGTCCTAGGCAAGCTAAATGGTCAGGCTAGGGAACTTGTAGGAGAGAGAGATAGAAGGAGAAGGGTGTATGACTGACTTTATTCAGTCATGGAGAGAAAGATAAGGTAAGGAGTGAAACATTTTGGTGGGTAGGAAACCTGGGAGAGAGGGAGTATAGAAATCCTTCTAGTTAGGGTCTGAGAGTAACCCTAGGAGACTCAAGTGTGAGTCTAGAGGATCCTGAAGTGAATAGGATCCAAAGTGAGATTCCTAAGAGAGAGTGGGAGTCTAGGAAAGAAAGGTGACCTCCCCATCAATACTTATCTTCTTTTCATAGTCTGATGTTAAGGTAGTTAACAGCTTGTCCATTATATCTTCTTCTAATATTTCTCCACCATTGTTTCTGATTCCAGAGACTGCTTCATTTATCCATTGATTGTAGGCTCTAATGTTATCTTCAGGTAACATCTCAAGACTATTGTATTTCTTTTTCCATTTCTTCCTGGGTGCATTCTTTTCTTGAATATCTCCTTCAAACATGTCTTCTAAATACTTCCATATTGTGTATGCCTTATCTAATTTCTTGATCTCAAAAAATTCACTATCAGATAGTGCGCTTATAAGGGCTTCTTTGGCAACTACATTAGCTGTGAATGTATACTTGTATTTACTAGTAGCATCATCTCTTGATAGATCTTTTAAAGAGTGAATAACAAATTCTTTTGTGGCTATCTCAAAGATATCAAAACCAACACACTATAGATGGGTTATCATTTTTTTTTTCCAATCCAGATAGTTTTCTCCATCAAACTTAGGGCTCTCTTTTTTGAAGTAAGACATATGATCTACCTTAAGCTATTAGGCTTCTTCTCCAAGGCACTTGGCTCTGATACCAATTGTTAGAATAGTCCCAAGGGATAACTGAGAGGGGGGGTGAATCAATTATCAGCTAATTTAATTCTTTTCTCTTTTCAACTTTAGAATACAATAAAGTAAATACACATTTAGATAACACAATAGACAACACTTCAATTTGGTTATGGGGAAACCAAATGGTAAAAACCCCCATGGGAATTAGTACCCACAATGAACTATACTTGTTTATAGTAACCCCTATCAGAAGATATTTCAACCCTGTTAGAAGTTGTACTTTATAATGCAATAAGTATAGTGACCTGATTAAGGGTATGACACTATTAAGAGTCTTTTACAAATAACCCTGTTAGGGGTGAGGACTCATTTTCCAAAAGCTCACTCCTTCAATGGTGAAGGCTACAACCTTCTCTATAAAATATATACACTATATCTGATGATGAACTATAAAGTAGACCTGTTGTCTTGATCAGTTCTAATGTATTTTAATCTTTAACTACTTATTCAGATAGATCCTTGATGAATGAAACAACTATGATAATCTGCTTTGTACTTTTTCTATCTTTGTTCTTATCATTCACACTTTCTATTTACAAAAAAACTACTATAAGTATATTCTTTAAAGTAGAAGGTCATGATGACTCTTGGAAACACTTCAACAACATCTTTGTTGCCTTAACTAAGCACGCAAACAATATTAAGTATGTGCAATGCAAACTGAACAGACGCAACACTTCACTAAGTCGGCTTCACCAAATCATCTCAAATAGCACAATCCTAATGTTACATGATAGGTGCATTTAACCAAACATATTTAACTCATAAATAATCATGAATATACACATGCATATCCTAAAGATAGGCGTAACTCAAGAAACACATTAAATACGTCAGCTTTAAATAGATACTCTTCCAGAACTGTAACTGCCAATAACAAAATTACACAACTTGACTGAAACATCATATCTAGCTCTGTGTGTATGAATATAGTAACTAAGGCATGTCTACAACATGTATCTAACCATGCAAGGTTGGATAATATTGTTATGATAAGTTCATATAGAATGTTGCTACATATTATATGTTGTCATCAATGACAAACATACAATCAATCAACTGCACAGAAACAAATCTCTAACAAATACAACCACAAGAGACCATGTAATGGGTCATGCAATGCCATATTATCCAACTCCAAACACTCAATTTGACATGATATGGTGAGTATCTTTGGGAGGTTACTATCCTCATATAAATATTATCAAGATTTTCGAGGTAATTGGGTAGGTTTCTCTTCTATGGAGCTTTTAGTGAGGGCATATGTTCATAACTATCCCTTGTAGTCCTACAAGTAGGATAGAGGCCTATAGTCATACAAGTACTTAGATAATGTATTCATGGTCATAGGATTAAGGCCTCATAGTCCTAAAATTACCAAGCATGTGAATAAATTCTTAGAATAGCTATGTCCTCTGAGACTTTAATCTCAAGGAGAATTTTGATTATAGTGCATTGGAAGAGGCTTTCTTTTTTCTTCTTCCCATTTGGTTCATTCCTGTGAGATTTTTTCCTCAAACAATGGGCCCTCTAGAAAGATAAAGTTCAAGTGGTCACAAACATTTTCTCTTGCACCAACAACCACAAGAGTTAGTGGGAGAGGATAGTGTATGATGTGAGGTTGCACTCTAATACAATTTGTGAAATTGTACCAAAGACTTCAAGTATTTGATTCTTTTTCCAACAAGTTAGACAATGCATTTATAAGTTAAAAACTGAAATAAAATCACAAGGTGTTATTTTTAAGCACCAAGTCCAAATGTTTAAATTGCCTTTTTCAATTCTAGGCCCAAAATAAAGTGTGGGATTTTATTATTCAACTTTAATGCACCAAAACAAAATGTGAAAGTTTTACTTGTTCAATTTTAGACCTGAAAATGAATTGTTTGATTGAGTTGTTCACTTTTATGAGCCCAAATTGAAATTTTTTGTTTGCCTTGTTCAACTTTAACCAATGTTGAGTTTAAACCCCAAATGAAGTTCTTGGTGTTGTGCGTTCATACAATGTTCATTTTAATGCATCAAAAATACTATGAGTTCATTATGATTTTTTTTCTAAATTAATCTGCATTGCCTTTAACTGTCCTTGTGATCCCTCCGACATGCAGAGGCATAGAAAACACAACTTGTGGAACTAGAAATCCCACAATTTGTACACGTGATACTACAGTTCTATCATTAAGTAAAAAATTGTGTATGTGAAAATTATAGAAAAAATTAATGTATACCTATTGTACTAGCGATTTGGCATGGTCAACTATCTTTCATTGATCCTACTTGGTCAACTAACGATCCTGCAAGGTTACAATTTTTAATATTACTGACACGAAAGAGTTTTAATGCCTTATGGCTTAGAAAATAGTGTATGTGGTCCCACACAGTCAAAGTGCATTCCTACATGTTCAAAGTTTGATTTTGACCATTGTCAGAGAATGGGAAAAAAAGATAGAAATATAGAAGACAAGATAGAGAGGGGTCTATTTTGTGGGAATGCGATCTCGTGGGCACTGGGTATTTCCTTCAATCCCATTGGCTATCCCCACGATCCCGTTGACTAAATTTTTTACTGTTGTGATAGTTTTGATAATGACACTGATAGCGCAAATATCTACACTTCCACTTTCCAATGTGCAAAAACCAAAAATTCCTTGTAAAAATACTTAAACAACACAAAACATTAGCTTTTGGGTTAGTTTTTGCAAATAAAAGATGAATAATATGTGAGATAAATTACCCTCATAGTCGGTCCCACTAGGTGGTCAAAAATGTATGCATTGAAATAGTAGTTGACAAGGGAACACAATAAAATATTAAAATATTTCACCACACTAATCAATACAACATATATGATAAAACCTACAAAATAAAGCTAGGAACCATATGAGAATGTGATGGGGAGATCACTCTCAAGAGCACTCTTGCTCCAAAACTAAGACCTCTCTCTTAGGCATTCCTTAGGTTATTCTTCACTACCCTAACCATAGGATAACTCCAAGATCCTCCACTCTTTTGTGAAGTCTCAACAAATTTCAAACTCCCACTTTTTCCATCTCCATTCCAATATGCACCTAAAGTCCTTAATTATCACTTTCTCTCAAAACTAACCTTTCCTCATGAAATTAGGGTTCCTGACCATTCCTAGGTTACTTTATACTGATTTTGATCCATCTTAATGGATCCCAACTCTTGGTTCCAATCGGGTCCTCAACTTTCAAGTTTTAGGCCTTCTAGCCCTTGTAGCCTTTTTAGGCCTAATTAGCCCTCCTATACACTGAAAATGTGGATTTTCTCAAAAAATCCCTTAACACCCCTATGAATCAACTATGGATTATTTTTTAGGTTATCGTAGGCTCTAGGATTTTCAAAGATATAGACCCTTACCCTATCCATACATAGGACTTCCAAGAAACCCCTATTTTTAAGGGTTTTGGGGAACATGCACAAAGTCTAGCTTCTTTATTCATTTTGAGTGGCTTACCCAACTCCACTAAAGTTATCCTTGCATCCAAATAACAAGGACTCACCTCTCTACATTCCCCCACCATTTATTGGGTTCATCCAATCCACTGAAATATATTTCTTGCTACTGTTCCATCCAAGCTCCTAACTAGAATGCACTTGCACTCGCCTAGGGCTTGGTGCTAAAATTTCTTCCCCTACACAAAATGAATCAACAAGATATATCCACAATTTATATGCATTTCCCCACTTAAATCCAAGAGGCCATAGGAATCTAACCATGGGAATCCAAGAGGGATGAATATTTACATAACTGCCTCAAAACCAAACAGCGAACCAGTAGGAAAGAAAGAATTTACAAAACCTTATCCAGTAACACAAAATGATCAAACCAATGCCAAAAAAATTAATTACATGCCAAAAAAATAATTCTCAATGTATTAATTTGTCACTTTCAATCCATTAAACAACTGGATCAAAGCTATGTTGTCAAAATACAATCTAATTCACTCCTTCACACACACTCCGTACAATATGACAACTAACTCCTAGATTAGGGTTTTTTCCACCTTATATACCTTATTCCCACATGTCTGGACCCTCATGTTATGATTTGGGAACCATTAAATCCTTTCCTAGTTCTTAGGAAATGTTGTCATGACAACTTTGTAAAATTGCAAAAGTTGTCATGACAACTTTTACATCTTTTGCTCAAATGAAAAATTGTCACTACCAATGCCCCAACTTGGTCCTAAACCTTATCAAATGACCTTAAAACACTCAAAAAAACTAAAAAAATGAATGCTACTCCATTTTGAATTTTTTTTCAACCCTTGACCCTTTTGGTTGACTTTTAAGGACATAGACCACTAGTTCCTTTTGGACTCCATTAAACCCTAAACCCTAATCACTCCTAACATTAAACACACCCTAAACACACTTGGGAATTTATATCTCATTCCTTATTATATTTCATGGTTGGCCAAACCAACCTACAAGCCAAAATAACAAAAAGATCTATCAAAGACCTTAAGGTGCTCCTGCACCATTCTCCCCCTGCAACAAACAAGTTAGGGTACCTATAGTGTCAAGAACTCTTCATTGATTCCATTCTTCTTGAAGTCACTTTCAGATATCCAAGTGGCATATAAATCTAGTTGTTCTCTCCATTTCACTAGGTGTTCCATGTATATCTTATGCCTAGTCTTCTTTTTCACTGTTGAATCCAGAATCCTCTCTACTTATGGCTTGACATGTTCAATAGTCTTGAGTTATTCCACATCCTTTCTCACCTTAGTGCTATACTTTTCTTCATCCATTTTTGGCCCTTTATACTTTACCAAATCCATCACATTAAAGATAGGAGAAATAGACATCTCCTTAGGTAATTATACCTTATAAGTATTAGGTCCATATTTTTCCAACACCTTGCATGGCCCAATCCTTTTCATTTTCAAATTACTTGGTATTCCCTTTTGTAGCCTAGCCTTGTTAAGGTATACCATTACTAGGTCACCTACCTCAAATTATAGGTCTCTTCTTCCTTCATCTCTCTTGGTCTTCAACCTTTTATTGGCCTCCATGAATGTCTTTCTGACTTGTTCATGAACTTCCCTCATTGATTGGGAAAAATCATCAGCATGACCACTAATTCCTTCATATCCCTTCAAATCTCTTAACTCTAGAACACCCCTTGGTGTAGTTCATAGACTATCTCAAATGGACTCTTGCCTGTAGTCCATTTTGTGCTATCATTATAGGAAAATTTTACATCTGAAAGAACTTTCTCCCAACCTTGTCCATACTCTTTTGTCAAACATCTCAACAATTTACCAAGCACCCTATTGATCACCTCTATCTATCCATCTGTTTGAGGATGATAGGTAGAGCTATGTGACAAGTTGGTTCCTAGCCTCCAACAAAGTGTCTGCCAAAAATGCCCCATGAATTTCACATGCCTTTCTGCGACTATGATTAATGGAAAGCCATGTATTCTCACTATCTCATTGAAAAAAAAATGGGTAGTATGAATGGCATCATGTGTTGTTTTTCATGGAACAAAGTGGCTCATCTTGCTAAATCTATCCACTACCACAAACACACTATCTAGTCTAGTAGGTTTCCTAGGTAGTCCTACTATAAAGTTCATGCTGATGCATTCCCATGGTCTACTTGGTATGGGGAATGGTTGATATAAGCCTATATTTGAAGAAGTACCTTTTTCCTTTTGACACATTCCACATTGCTCCACATACCTCCTTATGTCTCTCTGCATTTTTGGCCAACAGTAGAACCTTTACACTAGATCCATGGTCTTGTTCAATCCAAAGTGTCCACTCAAAATCCCATTGTGTTTTTCTTGGATGAGGTTCTCCCTCATTGAACCCCTTGGTACACATAACTACTTTCCCTTGAACAATAGACAATTTTGTAGTGTATAATCTGCACACTCACTATGAAAGTGATTCTCAAATTCTTTGCACACCTTTTATATCACTAAGAAGTCTGCATCTCCTTCATAAAGATCTCTAAACCCTTCAACCCCTGAACTCTTCAACTGAATCTCTTGTATGGTAAGCATCCTTCTTCTAAGGGAATGTGCAACCTTATTTTGTACCCCCTTCTTATGCTTAATGGTGAAGGTGTATGACTGCAAAAACTCCATCCATTTGATGTCTCTTAAACTAAGTTTATCTTGAGTATTGATATAATTTAGTGCTTGGTTATTTGTTAAGATAACAAACTCTTTAGGCAATAAGTAATGCCTCCACTTCTTTAGGGCTTGCACAAGAGGATATAACTCTAAGTCATAGGAAGAGAACCTAGACTTATCCTCATTCACTCTCTCACTAAAAAATGCCACTAGTCTACCTTCTTGGATTAGGACAACCCCCATTGCTATGCTTCTTGCATCACATTCTACTATGAAAGGTTTGTCAAAAATTGGTAACACTAGTACTGGTTGGGTTTCTACTTCTTTCTTCAAACTTTCAAACCCCTCATTAGCTACTTTGGTCCACACAAAATTTGTCTTCAACTCTCCTTTGATGGTATCTAGGACTGGAACACAAATCTCACTAAATTTCCTAACAAACTTCCTATAGAACTGGGCTAATCCATGGAAGCTCCTAACTTCAGTCCCTATCTTGGGAGTAGGCCAATTGACAATGGCCTCAACCTTACTCTTATCAATTTTTAAGTCACCTTGAGACATTACAAATCCTAGGTAGAGTAACTCCTGTTTCATAAACTCACTCTTTTCTAGGTTTATGGTGAGCTTCTCCTCTTGAAGTTTCTTCAACACCAATTTCAAGTCTTTCATGTTCACTTCTTTGGTTTTACTGAAAATTAGGATATCATCTAAATAGACCACTATAAAAACTTCTATGTAGTCCTTCAAAACATAATTCATCACCCTCATGAAGGTTCTAGGTGCATTGGTAAGCCCAAATAGCATGACCAACCACTCATATAACCCTGTTGTGCTCTTAAAAGATGATTTCAATTCATCCCCCTCTTTGATCCTAATTTGGTAATAAACACTTTTCAAATTAATTTTAGAGAAGTACTTAGCACCCCCTAAATAATCCATTAAGTCCTCTATTCTAGGAATGTGAAATCTATACCTAATAGTTATCCTATTAAATTCCCTAGAATCAGTACACATTCTCCACTTACCTCCTTTCTTAGGAGCCAACACCACTGGGACAACACATGGGCTTATGCTCTTTCTTATCAACCCTTGGTCCAAAAGTTCATGTACTTGTCTAGATATTCCCTTGTTTTTCTCTGGTGTCATTTTATATGCAGCCTTGTCAGGCAATGTAGCTCATGGTACAAAGTCTATGTGGTGACTGATTTCCCTCTTAGGTGGTAGTGTAGCTAGTGTACCCTCACAAATTATGTCCTTAAACTGGTCCAATAGTTGTCTCACCTCTTTTGGCATAGGTTCTTTCTTAAGAGTCTCCTCTTCCTTTGGATTCAACATGATAGCATAGCCAACTCCTTCTTCCTCCTTCATGTTCTTTAGGAATTCCTTCCCACTAATCAATAGTGCATTGGATTCTGTCTTCTTCACTATGTCTTCCTCTATCAAGGACTGTATTTTGAAAGTTACTCCATTCTTCTTGAATGAGTACTTGTTCTCTTTTCCATGATGGATTGCTTCCCTATCATACTGTCATGGTCTGCCTAATAAAAGATGGCATGCATCCATTGGTAACACATGACAAAGTATCATATCTTGATACTTTCCAATAGTGAACTCTACCCACACTTGTTCATAAACCAAGATATTTTGTCCCTTATTTAACCAAGTTACCTTGTAAGGATATTCTCAAGGAATCTTGACCAACTTAACTTTCTATACTATTTCCTCTGAGATCACATTGTCAATGGATCCAGAGTCAGTTATAACCCTACATACCTTCCCAAGTATCTTGCACTTTACCTTGAATAATGCCCTTCTCTATTTGTGTTCATCCTTTGTAGGTGCTTTGATTATAATCCTCCTAAGCATGAAGTTCTCTCCCTTCTATGAATCCAAGTTGATCTCTGACTGTTTAGTCATGTCCTCCTCTTGAACATAAGAAATCTTCTTCTCCCCTTGTGAGGATTTTGGCTTATCCAGGCACCTATAAGTAGGGTGTCCAAGTTGGCCACAATAGTAACATTTCATGTTAGCAAAGTGTGACCTCCTTCCAAACCCACCTGATCTAACTCTTCCTCCATTATGGAAACCCCTACCTTTGTTATATCCTCCTTTGTTATTATTTTCATGGCTTTGTTCAGCCCCTTTGGAATGTACTTAACTCCTAGTATCATTATGTTTTCCACTAGAACCTCCTCTTTGACCACTTCTAGAATCTCTTCCTCTACCTCTACCCATCGAGTTAGAGTCTTGATTCTTTCTAGGTTTCTCTTCCACCTTTAGGTCCATTTGGAAGCAACCATGAATGGAGGTTAGTGTGAAGAGGCTGAGCTCTTCTTGTATATTCCACCTCAATCTGTTGAGGTATCTAGCAACCTTGATGTTCTCTGTCTCCTACACCCTAGATCTAAGAAAAAGCTTCTAAAACTCTTCGGTATAGGATACCATTGTAACCACCCTAATTTAGTCTGCTCTGACCATAGACCCTATTTTCCCTAAGTGTTATCATAACCCAAATTATGTCAAAACAATTCTTCAATTTGTTGGCATAATTCTGTTAAATCAAATTTAATCTCCAAAGTGATTTAATCACTAAATTACATTAATTTCTTGAGCCAATCAAATCAAATCAAATCAATTTGATTTTATCAAAAATAAAATAAAAAACATAGCTAAGGTAATTAATTAAGAGGAATTAAATGAAATCCTAATTGCACCTTATCACTTGGTAAGACAATCCCCTAGCCTAATTAATTTAATTAATCAAGCTATAGTCCTGATTAATTATCAAAAGCAACAAAAAACTTAAATAATTAATTTCCCTAATATTTAATGAATATATTATTTATAATTCATTTCATTAATATTCCCTTTAACCCAACACCTAACCAACTTGAACTGCCTTAACCCCGAGTTTGAACTAATCCCAACCTCTTTACCCATGCTAAGCCTAATTCTAATCTTAATCCCATCTTAACCCCCCTAATGATGTCACATTCCTAATCTTTTGATTAACAATTCAAATCACTCCCCAAAGTCAACTTTCTCAAGCTCCCCTTCCCCAAATTCACTTTCTCAAGCTTGGGCTTATACCCTCACCATGCCTCATTAATGGTCTCAATAAATGCATCATTAATGCTCATACCCCTCACCCATGCCTAATTAATGCTATTCATCATTAAGGCTCTTACACTTTCATTAATGGCCTTATCTCTCCTCTCATTCCTAATTTCTTCTATAAATAGAATGAGTTTTAAGCTCAAATGGCCCTTAATTTTGGATTGTTGAAAGCATTGTTATGCTGCCCATATTATTTAGAAATCCATATTGCATGTTAGCTTTCTCATTTTGCATTGTTATAATCTCCATTTTTAGAGCTTAGAATGCATATTTCTTGACCATATAAGATTAGTTTCATTTGAATCTTTCATTCTAGGTTGTATATGTCAGTAATAAATGCATAATTTAAGGGCTATTATGACATTTTTCACACTCCTCCTAGATAGGAAGAAATAGGTCGATTTTAGTGATTGACATGCTTGCTAACTTTTGTTTTTTACTAATGAAATGATTTATTGAAGTGTTGTGTTGCAGCTAATAGGTACACAAAATAACACAAACATTTCTGGCACCCACCGAGGGGCCGAATCTTAGATTTTACCTCACTTCGAATTCATTTTCCACTAATTTATCTTCCTAGGTTTTGGGAACAGAGTCATTTTTTTTCGACAAGGCTTGCATCTGGGAAAGAGGATCTCACCACTGAATCCTGAATCGTATCCCAGATACTATGCATTACTTTTAGTAAAGGCTCACATCTTATATGCATTGTATCGTTTCTGGTATATTTGATCACATCTAGGAAAAAGGATCATATTCAGGGAATCTAGGATTGCGTCTGGTTTTGAAATTTGCAATTTGATAAGTCTAACTATTAAAATTTGGATGTTTTTTGTCTTTTTCCTTTAAGTAGCCTAATTCTTGTTTGCAGATCATTTTTGGAGACATTTTTTCTAAAAATGGAAAGGAACTATTAACTTGTGGTTTGTAGGAGGCCAATCCCCCATCTTGAATTCTATTTTTTTATGCTTTCAAACTAAAGATATTTTCAAATTACTTAATAAATCAATCAGGGGATTATGTTCTTTTCCTTCAAGGAAAATAAAAAACTCAGAAGTTTATTTAAGATTTGAGAGGAATTTGGGGTAAATGAACAAGGAAAACAAATCGTCTAAATTTGGCATAGTAAATGAATAACATGAATCATCTAAAATTGTAGGATAAATGAACATTCATTGTCTAAATTTGGGATATAGTAATTGAACAAGAAAAGCAGTAAAAATTGTGGTCAAAGAACAAACAAACTTTTCTTTCAAGTACTTGTGTTTTCATTAACATAGGAATATCATTGATTGAAGTATTTTGGGAAAAAATGACATGGACTAGGAGAGTATGCTCTTCTTCATTCGAAGAATTATAAATCTAGAAATCCTAAGCTCGCTAATCCTTTGTATGTTTTATAAATAGTAGAGGGCCTGTCTGTTGAGGGAAAATCTCCCAGGATGAACCAAGTGAGGACAGGTTTTACTCCAACCCTTCCAAATCTCTATAAATAATTACTTCCTTGTAGGCTAAAGCCTCAGAAGACAAAATCAGTTTTTTTCTTGGAATTTTGACATCATTCCTTGAACATGCTTGGGTATGTGTAGAACAGATCTGCTTGAATCTTTCTTGTGAGACTACACATATTTGAGTACTCATAGGGCTATACGCCTCAATTTTTCCTTGTGCAATTCTATGGGAGATGGTTTTGAACATATTTTCCCATAATAAAAAAAACCATTATAGTCAAAATTACCTAATTCATCCCCAAAAGGGTGAAAATATTTGTGCAAGGAAGATAGTAACTTCCCCAAGATACTCATCATTTCATGCCCTCACTTGCGTTAGGAGTCAGATAATATGGTATCATAATGAGAGCCATTGCGTGCTTGGTGATAGCCATATTCTAATTAGCATTTGAGTGTGTACTTGATTCTACAAGAAAATATTTTCATCCTCTACTTAGACACTAGGGATTCAGGATGTGTTTGTTCACCCCTAACAATGCAACAATGCTTTATGTGCTTAAAAGATCACTAAATAGTTAAATCTTTCAAACAAGAAACAAAAAATCAATCCTAGACTACATGCTGTGTTTTCCACTCACTGGAAAGTCTAAAAAACAACCTACTATCAGACAAATTTGCACGTATCCTAAGAAAAATCAGACAAAACTAGATAGAATATCAGAGAGTCACTTTTAGTTTGTCCTGGCTTGCATCTAGCTATGCAAGGTCGCACTCTATGTGCAAGCTCACATCTGGTAAATCTTGTATCACTTTTAGAGAGAAAGGTTGCATCCAGATACTAAAGCTCTCATTTGGATTAGAATAAAATTTCATCTAGTATTTTCTAGCTCGCCTATAGAGTGTTGCACCTGGGAAAAAGAGCATTTGCACAATTGTTTCTTAGGAAAAATTAGGCTATTTACGTACCCTTTGGGCTCTTTAGTCTAAACCTGTTGCTTTTTCTAGTCTCTCTATTGTTGTTTAAAACTTTTTAAAAGTCTACCTTGCATGTCATTTTAGAATTTTATAGTCTATCTCAAAACGTGTGGTCTATTCACTTTCAAAAACAACTTGGTTCCCAGTTCACTATCAGGGCATTCTAACCCTTTGATGCTGGAATCATTTACTTTCACCAAACACAAACAAATTTCACAAACTTGGACACACTTACTTGGAGGATTTGAGACTTCACTTGACACTATTGGGAAACTATGGACATAGTTGAGATTTAGCCTCATGGTTAACACAAGATGCAACAAGTATTCAGCTAAAGAATCAGAAGTGCCTCCTACATCACTACAATTTAAACAAGGAGAAACATCTCATAATCCCTTAATTGACACTGAATCACCCATGATGGACACTTCTAAGGGTGAGTAGAGTAAAGCTTTTGAATAACACAACAATGACAAAAACCAAAAATAAGAGGATAGCAGTAGTGAAGAAGAATAATGCATCGACCATCCTATGTTTGACTCAGATAGTGATGGAGATGTACCCGAGGAAGATTACAATAGACTCAGACAAAGTAGAAATTTCCAAAGGACATTGGAAAATATTATTGTTGAAGATAAATAAAAATAATTTCTACATCTGGCATCCCTTGGATTCAAGCTCCCTAAAGATTATGATTTTGAAAAACTAAAGGAAAAAGAGATATCAACCCCTATCTTTATTCTCACCAAAAAAATGACCTTGATGCAAGTAGAAATTGCCACACTCAAATAGGAAAAGGCTAAACCCAAAAAAAAATACTCTTTGGACTCCATTTGTCCATTTCCATTTGAAAAGAGTATCAATATGGTTCTATTTCCTCCCAACATGATAAGGCCAATTTATGACAAGTATATGGGAGAGACTGATCCACATGACCATGTGAGAGAGTTTTGTGCTCTAAGAATAGATTGCATGTACTAACCTACATACATAATGAGGCTATTTCTAGGAATTCTAAGCGAAAATGCTATGGAGGGGTTTTCCAAACTCACACCTAAGGTTAAAACTTTTGAGGAGTTGATTCAACGGTTTATCCAACATTACTCCTGCAATATACAACATGATGTAACCATGATGGATTTGTGTAACACAAAGGAAAGAACTGGTGAATCATTTACACACTTTTCACAAAGGTGGAGGAAAATCTTTGCGAGGTATTCAAGAGCTAATCCTAAATCAAAAAAGATGGAAATCTTCATAACAATTGGATACTTGAATTAAACTATGCATTGCAAATGCAAGATTCACAAAGCTTTGATAGGATGATTAAAAATGCCATATGTATTGAAGAGGTAATGGTTAAGAAAGGGAAAATCAATCTCCAAAGTGATAAAAAATCTACCAACTCCAATAAAAATCCTAAATGGTGGAAACAAAACAAGAATGTTGTTAATAATGGAGTGGTAGGTGCATCTAATGCTAATCCTAAACCAATAGTGTTCAATCTAACAAATAACATGAAAGCAAGTAAAGATGTGAAGGTAACAACCACAATACCTAAAACCAACAATGAGAACAAAAAAAATCGACCATGGACTTCTAAACATCAACAAACATTCACTCCTTTGGGAGAACCTCTTGAGACAGTTTTGAAGACACTCTTGGACAACAAAGTTCTTACAATCCTGGATTCAAAACCATGGCAACTGGAAGTTAAACCAAAATGGTGGGATGACAATTCTTATTATGTCTTTCACAAGAACAAGGGACATAAGACTAATAATTGTCTTAAAATCAAACATGTTATAGAAGACCTTATTGAAGGAGGCAAGATCAAAGTGGATAGACACACTACTAATGAAGACCATACGACATTTAATGAACCATTCCCTAACAATGAAAAATGAGAAACCTCTAAAGGAAAAGGAAATGAATTAAACTGCACCTACTCTGGTCATGAAAATTTGATTAACATGTTAGACATTAAAAGCGAATCAATAAATGTGATCACTATCAAAGATGTTAAGGACACATCTACACAATCAAATGGGTATGTGCAGAATCATGGTATGCCAAACTAGGCCTTAAGTGGCAATGAAAATTTATGAAATCAGGGTTAGGAAAGTTGACATAAAAATTTGGACAAGTTATCAATCTTATATAAAAAATGTGTAAAAAGAGAATCTTTAGAAAATTGAATCTAGTTTCTAATATACTATCCCTTCTTTAAAAAAAAAATATTCTATATGGTGAAATTTCAAATTTCAATGCAGTAGTATGAAAATTTCAGGAAAAAGATAAGAAGAAGGTGTATGCCTGACCAGCTTAAATGAAATCAAATTATAATATTTTTTTACAAGATTCTAGATATAACTATAGACTCGTGTTGAGATGTGACGCATATTTTTATGTAATTTTTCTCCAAGAAAATAATTATTTTTTATTTTTCTACTACAAATTTTCCAGAATCTAAAAAATCTTGTGTCTGACCACCTTAACTTAGTCTAAAATTCATCAAATTGAATTTTTTTAAGTTTGGAATTGTAGTAGGAAAAGCATAGAATGTGACTTATGTTTTGGATTTTGAAAATGCTATACCGTTTGAATGGTATAGTTATTTTTTCATTCAGTCTATCAATCAAGACTAAAAAGATAAGAAGTAGGCGTATGTCTAACCACCTTAAACACAATCAAATGATAATATTTTTTTACTAGATTATAGAGATAAGTAGAAGATTAATGTCCGGATGTGATGCATATTTTTCTATAATTTTTTTCCAAGTAAATAATTAATTATGATTTTTCTTCTACAACTTTTCTAGAATATAAAAACTCTCATGTTTGACCACCTTAACTTAGTCTAAACTTCATCAAATTGAATTTTTTTTTTCTTTATTGTAATAGGTGAAGCATAGAATGTGACACATGTTTTAGATTTAAAAAATGATACACCATTTGAAATTTATAACTATTTTTCAATCAGTCTACGAATCAAGACTTCTTTTTCACATCGCCACTTTTTGGCAAACCATGATCCTACACATACCCAAATGCGGTGACTCAAAGTCAAGCACAAGTCACAATAAAAGGACCTGGTTCCTCATCAAAACTGGTAACATCATCCAAGGTACCTATTGTCACTATTCCCAAACTAGAAGTAGTAAAACAAATAGTTACCATGCCTTCAACAAACTATAACTTAGGAGATCAATTGCAAAAAACCTCTGCTCAAATTTCTATCTTTGAGTTACTAAAAATATCCTTAGTGCATAGAGAAATTCTTGAACAAGCCTTACATTCTGAAAATGTTCCCAAAGACATTTATGTAGACAAGTTCCAAGCAATGGTAAATCATATATCAACACCACATTACCTCTCTTTTTCAGAAGAAGATGATAAATCCTTGACACATCCGCATAACCAACACCTTCATATTGAATTCCTAATTCAAAAATCCCATGTCAGACCTATATTGATATAAATGGGGGCGCAAGGTTGAATATATATTCTCTTAATCTAATAAAGAAGTTGGGTCTTTTAGAACAAACCTTTGATTCAAGAAGCAATATTATTATAAAAGCTTATGGTGAAGAAGAAAGATCATCTAAAGGCCTCATTGTTCTACCTATCAGAATAGGCCAATTTGAAATAAATGTGATATGTCAAGTTCTTGATCTACCACTGGCTTACAACATACTATTAAGGAGACCTTGGATTCAAGCTTTGAGAGTAGAACAGGATCTACTTCTACTATATAAATCGGGCGCTTATATATTAACAAGCTATATAACTAGACAGACTATACCAACTACTAGCAAGATACAACTGATGATAATGATTTGCTTTCTAACTGACTCAAGTATACCTATAGCAAGGTCTGATTTCTGGTCATTGGAAGGATGAGAGAATAGTCTCTACTTGTAGAGCTATTCTAGACTCTCTAAGACTCTAAGACTTACTCTACTATGAATTCCTTCCTTGAGCCGAAACTCTTCATTATATAGGCAAGTAGGAGGAAGAGAGGGTACTGATGCATACCACATGGAAACAATCAGTTAGACCGCTTATTAAAGCAATGTGCACTACCAAAAGTAGATGCCCACTATGACCTATATGTCATTTTGGGTGGACCCCAATATCTACAAAACATCGTAGTGGCAGACGAATGAGTGGGGACATGCAACTCATGATGCATTCACTTTACATCTGAAAGTGACTACGGAGATATCTCTTTTCTATCCCATGAAGAGAGAGAAACATGGGTCCTATTAAGGAATTGGACTAACCCTTTTGAATGGCAGTTGAGTCTACCCTCAGTTTTTTTCAACCAAACTTGAGTTACTGGAGTTTACATTTTAACCAAATGGCTAGGTAGATTACATTAAACCAGAGCCACAATAAGTCAAGTTCTTTTTGGGGAAAAGAATCAAAAACCTATTTGGATAGATTTTGGGGAAAAGATAGGGATTATTTTTACCTAGACTAATTTATCTTATCGAATGATTTCTCAGGAAGAGAGAATAGATGACAACTCCATCTATTAGGTTTTACAACAATGTTTATTAGGCGTCACTTTCGGTAAAGTCATTAATGCATCTAGCACAGTAGCAATTTTCATGAGGTTCTTCTCTGGTGCAGGGTTGATGCTATGGATCAGGTTCCTTCCATAGTATTTTGAGTGTTTTGGATTTGCAGGGTCCATGTATCCCTTGAGATTGGGATAGAGTATTTCCCAAATCTTATCGGTATGTGGATGTGGAAATCCATATTGATGTTTCTGTGACAAGTAGGTGTCAAAGTCAAGATCCTATTGTCCAATGCTGAAAATATGATCCAAAACCTCGTAGTCCATAGTTCATACAGATATTTCTATTGATGAGTGTATCTTCTTAAGATCCAAAGGTAAGTCACCATAGGATTCCATAGTATCCCAAGAATTCCAGAGGAAAGGTTGTAGGATAAGGGCCTTGGAATAGATCTCAGATGATTTGTACTCCTCATTCTTGATGCAACCATCTTTTGGGTCTTTGAATTTGTGGATTAAGAAATTGAATAGGTATCTGATATTGGACTATTGGTGCATACAAGAACTATGTGATTTCTTCATCCACTAGTTCATCATTTTTTCCTACATGGAAGATGCTGCTAGGGTCCTAGATATTTGGGACTGTTAGGATCATTTTTTCTTGTAACATGCGAAGCCTATCAAAGAGATAATCATTAGCTAAATCAAAATTTCTTCTATCTCTTCTTTCATATGGATTGGTGCTGAAGTCTAGACAACTTTCTTCCCACCAATGTTCTTCACGGATGCGGACAATTCTTACATTGCCTGTGGCTTGTGGTGCTCCTTCCCTGGTTAGGAAATCTGCAAAGATATTTTTATCTCCAGAAATATGTTCAATATCAAAATCAAAGGTGTTAAGAAGTTGAGCCCATCTGAGAAGGTGTCCTCTTATTTCCTTGTCTTTAGATTCCTTTTTAAAGAATCCTCTGAGATTCTGGAGATCACTTCTAATCGGAAATCTTTTATCAGCAATAAACATATAGAACTTTTTTAAATTATTGATTACTGCTAAGATTTCCTTATGCGTACTCTAGTATTTGATTTCACTTGCTTTGAAGTTACCAGACACATACCTTATGATTTCCTCTTTTCCTTGAGTGTTCTTTTCTTTTAGAATTCCAGCCTAGGTATGTTCACTATCATCCGTTTCTATTACTTTTGTGCCAAGTCTAGGTAGGTACAGAGCAGGGAGATGTGTACATTTATTCTTGATGCATTCAATGGCCTGATTATTCTTTTCTGACCAAGTAGGGGGATTCTTCTAAAGTAACTAATTTTCTATCAGTCTATCTTGTGCAATATTGGAATAGAATCCTGCAATGTAATTGACTAGGCCTAAGAACCTTTGAAGTTCTTTGACGGTGGTGACTGGAAGATTGGTAATTTGTTGAAGTATGTGAGTTTGTGCTTCCATTCTCCCCCCAGGAAGAAGATGAATCCCAATGTAAATAATGGAGTCTTGAGAAAAGTAAGATTTGGTAGGATGCATGGCAAGACCATGGTGTTGACAGATATGTAAAAACTGACAGAGGTGGTCAAGATGTGCAGAGGGACTTTGACTAAACACAAGGATATCATCAATATAAGGAATGATGAATTTGGAGTATTTTCAAAAAATATTATCCATGTGTTTTTGGAAAATAGATGGTGCCATCTTTATACCAAATGGAAGGACATTCCATTCATAGAGACCTTGAGGGACAGAAAAAGATGTCTTGAAATGGTCATCAGGATGGACGGTAATTTGCCAAAACCCCTTGGTTAAATCAAACTTGAAATAAACATAACTCCCTTGGATAGACTACCAGATGTGATCTTTACTAGGCAGTGGATACTGATTGTCAAGAAAACATCTATTTAAAGGTTTATAGTTGACAACTAACCTTTTTTTGGATAACTCTTGCCCTTGCTCATCAAATTTTGGAATGTACATGGCATGACATGAGAAAGGGGATGAGGACAAGGATATAAATCATTGGTCTAAGATTTCTTCAATCTCCTTTTTATAGAGCTTTGTTTCCTATGGACTCATGATGAAGTAGTTAGCTTTAGCTTTAGGGAGAGTTTCCTTACCATCAAGATCCTTCTGTAAAGGTAATCTACAGGTTAGATTACGCTGTTGCTTCTTGAGATCTTTTGTCATTACTGTTGAGCTGAATTATTGCTTCAACAGTTCTATTTGTGGAGCTAAAGCTTGCACTTGTTTTGCAATCTAGGCCATATTTCTGGATTTGATGACCACTGGTTCTACTTTGCTGGTGTAGGCATATTTTGTCTATAGCCATGGTACCTTGTGATGGTTCAGACTGATGGATTCTTTAGTGATTAGAATAGATTCCCATTGTTGCATTGCTATGTTGCCAATAATACCATCATAACCATCAATCTCATAATGGACAAATGTTAGTTCATCCTGGTGTCCATCACTAAATTCAATAGGTGCCTTACACACTAGATTAGACATATGTTTTCCATTCCCAAAAGTAATTTCTGTGTTATCTTTTATCCACTAATCAGGAGGAAAACAGGGATATCTAGCTTTATTTAGATCAGCACCAGTATCCCATAGAAAGGCTAAGGGATAAGAAGTTGTACTCCTAAAATGTACACGAAGTTCCAAACATGGACAAGATGTCTGAATTGGTTTCTTTGTGACTCTACAGTGTTGACTATGTTGCAAAAAGTTTTCTCCATCTACTTTCTCATAGACTTCTGCCTTTTCTTGTTCTCCAGTGTTTAGATCGAATCCTTCTGTTACCATAGCTATGTGCATATACGGGCTGTATGATTTTTCATGATAGAAGAAATCATCTATGGTAGGAGTAAATTGAGGTGTTGTTTCTACTAGATCTATCTTGGAAGAGAATTGTTCCAATTCTTTTCCCTTTTCTATTTCTTCTTGAAGATTTTACTTCTCTTCTTGAGAGAGTTCTTCAAGTTCTTCTTTGGCTTGATTGACAACTTTTGTGAGGAATTCCTTGCGGTGTTGTCACCAGATTCTTCGATCCATGCTACCTGGTGCAAGGGCTTCTGCCATAGCTCTTTGGCCAATAGGATTGGATGTTTGAAATAGACTAGGGTGAGTAGATCTTAAAGGTGGTCTATAGGAACCTAGACCATGATGACCTCCAAAAGTAGGAGACCTTTCCTTTTTCCAAGGTGGAATATTATATTCATGGTCTAGATTATGACTACTGGTCGATTGACTAGCTAGTAGTTCTCTTTTCTAGGCTTCTAGATTAGCTAGTCTAAGCCTATTTCTGTGCCAGGTTTCAGGACCCATATTCATTGCTTTCTATTTTCTTTCAAGCTCACTGATTTTTGATATAATCCTTTCTAAGGTTTACTGAGAATCAGGGGCTCCTCTCATCATTTTGTAGTAGAATGATACTTCAGAGTCAGTATCTGATTCCAAATGTTCTTTAGAATCAACAAAGTGTTTAGATTCAGATTGACTTGATCTGATACTATAATAGTATCTTCTTCATCAGAAAGAATATATCCTCAAATTCAGAGGGGTAGTCATTAATAAACACAAATTCTTGTGGATCTTCTAATCTATAATATTTCAACATTCGTGCCTTACCTTTAAACTTGGCTTTGTTCTTGTGAGGCCACTTGTTGGTGAAATGGTCACCCTTACAAATGTAACAGGTGGGTTTCCATTTATTTTTCCCTTTGAATCTATTCTTCTTGCAAAAATAGCCTTTTCGCTGACTGTATTTCTTTCTTGAAAACTTTCCTTTGGTATTTGAGCACTCAACACATCTGTTGTCTCATTTTTTGTGCTTGTGGAAAGTTTTACCACATCCAAATACTGGTGTATCAGAACAAGATGTTATCAGACAAGCCCTCAATTCATTTATAGGCATAGCCAAAAGGGTTTGGGATCGTCTTGATAGTACTTATAGAACTGATCTAATTAACAATGGTATAGATCAGGTATGTGCACAACTGATAAGAATATTTGTAGGAATAACTGATGCTCTTGAGAGTACAGCCTACAGAAGGTTTATCAATAATAAATGTTGTGACCTATCCAAATTTGATGAGTACTATGCTGAACAATTCATCAACTTCTATCAATTTGGACATTAACAGAACCAGGAGTTTATGTACTCCATTTTTGTAAAAAGCTTTGAAGGCCTAGGAGATTATTATCATAAGAGAATACTAGAAAATCTAGTAGATGAAAACCTAACTGTCAAGGAACTAACCTTCCCACAATTAATTCAATTCATGAAAGAAATCAATGAATCAGTTTGTCTTGAAGTCAACAAAAGGAAGGAATTGAAAAGGGTTAAACCTCTTATTTCTCCTACTGTGTGTTAGTTGATGCCAGTTATACTTGCAACAATGTCAAAGAAGATAGTATGGTTTTGCATAACAAGGAAGTTCCAAAAGAAATGGTACCTAAAACTACTAAAGACATGGTTATGAAAAACTTTGGAAAGATGCTAAAACTTGAAGAAACTAGCATGGGAGAATACAAGCTAGACACGACCCCATCCTTGACAAAACTTCCAATGTCTCCAAGGTCTTATGGAAAACCTTCCCCATCTTTCACACCCACTACATACAAAGAGCCATAAATTCACAAAGCAACTAATATGGTTAAAGAATCTACCTCTCAAGAGGATGAAAATGAAGAAAAAGAAGTATTGGCTAGGGAGAACCGAAAGAGAATGAGGTAAAACATGCAGAAATATCCCCAGAAAAGTATGGTAAAGGATATGACCTTCTCAAAAAAATGGGATATAAGGGAAAGGGACCTTTAGGAGACCAAGGAAAGGGACTTTTTGAACCTATACACATGGAATTCATGAATACCAAAGATAAAATAGGGTTAGGTTTCAATAATAAATATGGAAACTCTACTTCAAGAGATGACCCAATCTTTGATGAAGGAAGTGATGAAGCAGAAGACACAAAAATAGAACCATTGACTTATGAGAGATTATTGAACATTGGTACAGAGTACCAAAAATATCAAGGAGAAGATATGTACCTAGCTTTGCGACACCACAAGATGCTCATGTTCCTTTATTGACACAAGCTACTATTCAAGAAATAGAGGAAATAATAGAAGACACTCTATAAATGACATTGATAGAAACAAATATTGAAGACATACCCCGACAAAAAGATTCTCATCCTAACTGGGGGCAACTAGTCATAGTTTCACACATCCCATATTTACCACACTTTGGTCTAGAAGTGGCTAATAGAGTAAATCAGGTGACTATTGATGATTTTATAAATAGATTAGATGATGAAATGAAATGCTCACAGGATTATGAATGGGATGGCCTATTTGATGCTACCATGGATATTGAGGTAGATGTGATTCATAAGTTGGCACCGATCTTTCAAAGAGGAGAAAGTTCTAACACTTCCCCTGACACTGTTGTTGTTCTAGAATCAGATGAGATACCATTACCTAGAATTATTGATGAATAAAATGGTATTTTACTAGGTCTGGAGGACATTATGAGACTACAAGCAATGAGTTCCATTTTTTTGAGAAAATAATAAGAAAGCTCAAATAATGAGTCGCTAGAGTTAGGTCCACATATTACTAACAATGACTCTATTAATGATAGTTTAACTCTTAATGATCTAAATGATATAGAAGTAGACCTAAAGGAATATGCCTTGTGAGTTAATATTTTTGATGCTGACACAATGCTGTCCTTAACAAACTCTTATTCATTATCCCTAATAAACACCAACTTAATTGATTGGACGAATTCAGATCCTAATCCTATCATAAAATTTCCTAATGATTACACTTTGGCTTTCTACCTAAATGATTGTGAACCTTATCCTTCTTCCACCAATGCAAGGAGCGTGAACATGTTAGAAGAGGATATCAAGTTTCTGAATCACAAATTGAAAAATAAAAAGAAGAAAAGAACTGATGGTAAAAACCACATTGTGGTAGTATCAGATTCTAAAAGAGTAAAAATAGATGTATCTAATGGTGAAAACCTCTCAGAGGCGCCAAAATATGAGATTCTTGATATCCTCCTTGAGCACTTTCAAGAAAGATCTTTATTTTTTATAGAATCAACACAACTAGTTAACTTGGGCACCACTGTAGCTCCTCAAATTGTTCACCTAGCACAATCCTTATCAGAAGAGGAGAAAATATAATTCACTGAGTTCTTGAAAGAGAAAAAGATCAAATTTGCATGGTCTTACACAGTTTTATCCTAGACTTGATCCTGAGTTAATAATGCATAATTTATCTATAGCTCCTGGGATCAGACCCGTGAAATAGAAACTAAGAAAGATGCATCCTCATGTTGCATTACTAGTAAAGAAGAGGTAGAAAAACTATTGAAGGCTAGATTTGTTAGGGATTTTTATTGTATGAATCACAGTGCTTGAAATTACTACTTGAACACCTTGCCTTCTAATACTGATTCAGAGATAAGAAAAGCCTAATTGCTAAGGACTGGATAAGGTCCTTCTTTGTTTTTTAGCTCCACATATACTCAGGCAGGTTTTACCTCTTATGATTGCTGTTTACATAGTATGTTATAGTGTGGACACTAATTTGCTATGTACCTTTGTTAAACCAACTGATAAATCACCTTGCAAATGACCAAGCATAATCAAATGCAAGATTTAACCATACAAACCATGGTCTTGAATATAGAAAAAATCAGTGATACAAGGATTTTCATCCTTCTTCCTTTTATTATAGGAGGGATAACCTAATGATCCACTCTTCAAGGGATTAACAAACTGAATAGTATCCTGCTGATACAAATCCTTATGAGTTCAGCTCAT
>MU224637.1:2005816-2022316 GCA_018584345.1 Thuja plicata | reverse complement strand
TTGTTCAGAATGAAAGGGAGAAAGAGGGCAAGAGTCCTATTGTGTCATGGAAAGGTATGTTGACAAAGTTGAAACAAACTTATCTCCCAGATGACTATGAAGTTCAAATGCATAGAAAGAGACAAAATCTTAGACAAAAATACCTTGAAGTTCAAGCATATACAAAGGAGTTTCATAATTTATGCTTAAGGTCCAAGATAGTGGAGGATGAAAGCATTAGATTGGCTAGATATAAAAACGGGCTCAAGTGGTCTATACAAGAGGAGATGATTCTTGCTACTTTGACAAGTGTAAGATAGTGCTATCAAATGGATCCTAAGATAGAAGAGAAGAGCAAGAGGAAGCATGATCAAACCTCAAGAGGAAGAGGTAGAGGTAAAGAAAATAGAGGAAGAGGCAGCTTTGCAGGCAGTTTTGCAGGCAGAGGCAAGGACTATAGGTCCCAAGGTGAAGCTAAATTGACTGAGATAGTCAATGAGACCAGTGGTATAGGAAGCATGAATAGAGGAAGAGGATTCCAAGGTGGAGGAAGAGGAAGATTTGGAGGTTTAGGTAGAGCCTCACACTTTGCAAACATGAAGTGTTTTCATTGCAATCAACTAGGCCATCCAGCCTATAGATGCCCAAATAAAGCTTCTACCTCACATGGTGAGAAAAGAGTAAATTACATTTCTCAAGAGGATAATAACAGTGGTAAAGCCCTTGAAATCAATCTTGATTCAGAAAGTGGGGAGAATCTTATGATTAGGAGAATACTCATTAAAGAACTGGTCAAAGAAGAAGCCAAGAAAAGGAGGGCACTATTAAGAGTAAAGTGCAAGATTATTGGGAAAGTTTGCAAGATGATAATAGACTCAGGGTCTACTAATAACATTATCTCAAAGGAGGCAATCATCAAGTTAGGATTGATAAAAATACTCCATACAAATCCATACCGAGTAACATGGTTGAATAAGGGTCAGCATGTTCTTGTTAATGAGAAAGCATGGGTGAATTTTTCAATAGGGAAGTATATGGATAGAATATTGTGTGATGTACTCCTAATGGATGCATGCCACCTACTCTTAGGTAGGCCATGGCATTTTTATAGGAAGACAATTCATGGTGGAGAGAAAAATTCCTATTCTTTCAAGAAGGATGGGGTCACCTATAAAATTTAGTCACTTGCGGATGATGAGGGGTCTACATCAGCTGAGACTAATGTCTTATTGCAGGGAGGTAAAGAGTATTTATAGATAGCAAAGAGTGGAGAATGTTTACACTATGTTATCATGCTTAAGCCTAGTGAAGAGAAGAAGGTGGAACAACCACCATTTCCAAGTGAAGTGCAAGAGTTGTTGAAAGAGTTCAAAGACATAGTTAGTGATGGGACACCAACAATGTTACCACCTCTAAGAGACATAAGTCATCAAATTGAATTCATACCTGGAGCATCTCTACCAAACAAGGCAACATACAAGGTGACTCCTGATCAGAACAAGGAGATAGCAAAACATTTCCAAGAAATTTTGGACCAAGGTCTTATTAGGAAAAGCATTAGTCCATGTGCAGTACCAGTGGTTCTAGCATCAAAGAAGGGAGGAAAGTGGAGGCTTTGTATAGACTCAAGAGCAATTAACATGATCACTGTGAGATACCGGTTTCCCATTCCTAGGATTGAAGATCTTATGGATTGTTTGGGAGGAGCAAGGTACTATAGTAAGTTGGATTTGAAGAGTGGGTACCACCAAATCAGAATTAAGGAGGGGGATGAATGGAAGACAACATTCAAGACAATAGAAGGGCTCTATGAATGGTTGGTCATGCCCTTTGGACTTAGAAATGCTCCAAGCACCTTTATGAGATTGATGAATGAGGTGTTGAAGGACTACATAGGCAGATTTGTAGTTGTGTACTTAGATGACATCCTCATTTTCAGTAAGACAACGGAGGAACATCTCCAACACTTGCAGATTGTGATGAAGAAACTTCATGAGGAGAAGTTGTCCATTAACTTGGAAAAGTGTGAATTTATGAAATAGGAGTTGATCTATCTTGGTTTTTTAGTGTCACAAGGAACCTTGAAGATGGATCCCAGTAAAGGTGAAGCCATATTGAGTTGGCCTACCCCTACATGCAACTTTGAGGTAAGAATTTTCCATGGACTTGCACAATTTTATAGAAAGTGCATTAGAGGATTCAGTGAAATATGTGCACCAGTCTTAGATACAATAAAAGGTGGAGTGAAAACTAAATTCAAATGGACTCCAGAGGCTGGTAGAGGTTATGAAGTATTGAAGAAGAGAGTGGCAACACAACCTATTTTGGTTTTGCCTAATTTTTACAAGTTGTTTACCCTTGAATGTGATGCAAGTGGTATAGCTGTTGGGGTAGTATTGAATCAAGAGAATAGGCCAGTAGCCTTTTACAGTGAGAATTTGAATGAGGCCAAGAAGAGGTACTCTTCTTATGATCTAGAGTTATATGCATTGGTACAAGCCTTAAGGAAATGGAGGCACTATTTGTTGCCTAAGGAATTTGTAGTTTATACTGATAACAAAGCTTTGAGTTTTATCAATTCATAGGAGAAGTTGAGAAACAAACACCTTAAGTGGATGGAATATTTGCAGGCCTATACCTTCACCATCAAACACAAGAAAGGGAAGATGAATAAAGTGGCTGATGCTTTCAGTAGGAGACTCTTGACAGTTCAAGAAGTACAGCTGTAAAGTATAGGCATAGAAAGCTTCAAAGAGCTTTATGAAGGTGATGAGGACTTCTCAGAATCATACAAGGTATTTAAAGACTTCAAGAGCCATTTCCATAGTCAATTTGTAGACTATACAATTTAGAATGATCTCTTGTTTAGAGAATGGCAGCTATGTGTTCCCAAGGGATCTATGAGGGAGAATGTTATTCAAGAAAAGCACAATGGTATCTTAAGTGGGCATTTTGGCCTGAATAAGACACTAGAACTAGTGCAAAGGTTCTATTATTGGCCTAGGATGCAGAAGGACATCAGGAAGTATGTGGAGAAATGCTTGGTTTTCCAAAAACCCAAGGGTATATCATCTAATGTAGGTTTGTATCAGCCTTTGCCCATTCCTAATAGGCCTTGGGAATGTATCAGTATGGATTTTATTGTTGGGCTTCCTAGAACTAAGTCTAGTTTGGATAGTATATTTGTGGTGGTAGATAGGTTTAGCAAGATAAGTTATTTCATTTCTTGTAAAACCACCCATGATGCCAGTCATATTTCTCATTTGTTCTTTAAACAAGTGGTAAGGATCCATGGTTTACCCATCAGCATAGTATCTGACAAAGATGTAAAATTCATGGGTCATTTTTGGAAGACCTTGTGGTCAAGATTGGGAACCAATCTATCATTTGGGTCAGCCTACCATCCCTAGATAGATGGTCAAACTGAAGTGATCAATAGAGTGCTAGGAAATCTCCTTAGGTGTTTGATAAAGGAGTATGGAGTGATTTGGGATCAGATGTTACCACAGGCTGAATATGCCTACAATGATAGTGCAAACAGGACAATAGGCAAAAGCCCCTTTGAATTAGTTTATGGGCTGCACCCTAGAGGTGTGTTGGAGTTGAGAACCTTGGAAAATGTAGAAGGAAGGAGTGCATATGCAGATGATTTTTCTCAATCCGTGAAGGAAGTTCATGAACAAGTAAAGTAGCAGCTCCAAGAGGCTACCCAAAAGTTAAAAGCTAGAGTTATGAAGGAAGAAAAGATCTTCAGTTTGCTATGGGTGACCTTGTGATGGTGAATCTCAATAAGTCTAGGTTGCAGAAGGGATTCCCCACCAAGTTGCAAATGAGGAGGATTGGTCCTTGCAAGATTCTTGCAAAGTATGGGCAAAATGCCTATAAACTTGACTTGCCAACAGATTTGGCCATCTCTCCTATTTTCAATGTACAGGATTTAGTCCCCTATAAGGGACCTACACTAGTAGTTATTGAACTACAATTAGATAGTCAAGAAATAGCAGCAGATGTTCATCTTACCCATGCACCAGCACCTATAGCAATCAAGATTTTAGACTCTCGGGTGAAGAAAAAGACTAGGAAGGGCACTTATATGGAACATCTCATATAGTGGGTAGGCATGTTAGAGGCTGAGGCTACTTGGATAGCTGAGAATGACTTTAAGAAGTAGGGCATTGATCCTAAGCTCCTGTCCCCAGAGGTGACATCAGTTCTTAACCTTGGTAGTATGGTGCAGGAGAACCCTTGAGCTGCCAACTAGTTGGTTTTTTTTCTTGTCATTTTGGGTGTGAGTATGTGAATGACCCTCTTGTAGGGAAATTTAAATGCATAAGGTCATAAGCACCAAGAGTGCTTAGTTTAGATTTTATTTTTGCTCTCTGTTATGTGAAAATAGCTCAAATTGGCTCAGTTTAGTGGAATGTACTTGATGATGTCATCAAAGGGTAGAGTGATTTCATGGTGGTTCTTAGGGTCCTTGGATACCCTAGGTGGTCTAGCTAAGGTTAGATAGGTTTAAATGGTGGTGAAACACTTAAAAAGTGTAAGTTGCTATTACAATGTAAAATGTTGCTATGCAACATTAGCAACTTTCAAAAGTTGCTGACAACATTTTGTTGTCTAGAGGATTTCGAGGTTATAATGGTTTTTGAACCCATAGAAGGAGTGAAAAATGTGTGTGGGAAGTATATAAGGTGACAAAACCCTAATTTGAAAGGAGAGAAGACATTGTACAGATTTTTGATATTGGAGCCAAGAGCTTTGAATGTGAAGACAACAGATTTGAAGGATTTTTGTGTTATTTTGTTGTACATGGATTGAAATTGATACTATGACTAGTTGTATCCATTGTAGTAGATTTTTTAGTGGTTTTCAAATAGCTATCTAAGTTTGTAGTTACTTTTCTTTGCAGTTTGTAAATTATTTTTGTTTCAGACAGCTTGCTATCCAGTTCTGAGCAAGGTGCAAGGATGTGGACCTAACTCCACTTCCCACCATTGGTTCTATACGACCATCTAGGAATGGAGAATACGTCCATGGAGATTCAATACTATGGAATGAGGAGCTCTGAAATTACTTTCAATTATTTTTAAACACTTGCCCTAGGCGAGCAACATGCACAGCCCGGTTAGGAAGAGCAAGTGACTGTTGGTTTAAAAGTTGTAGGGGGTGTTCTCATGAGCCAAGAAGGCCATGGGTGTGTTGAATGATGTTTTTAAGGTTTTACCCAAAGTGGAGGAGTGCCCAAGAATCCAACATTCCAATTTTTGAATCCCAAGATCTCAAACTGGTCCAAAAGTAAGAAAGAAGCCATTTTCAAGTAGGGTGTACGGACAGTATTGTACCCTAAGACCTAGAAAATACTAGTGGGTTTTTGATTTACTTGAATTATACTAGAAGATATTTGGGGGTTCTTTGGAGTTTTTGTGCAAAAAAAGTGTTGTCCTACAATCTAGGAGGCCTAATTGGCAAAAAGGGCTACAAGGCCTAGAAAGTAGGAATCTAGAACTTGATGGGAATATGGACCAACTTTATTGTTTCAAACCTAGGTTGCAATCCAAAAATGGATTATGTTGAAGCACTGACCCTCCTACAAATCCAAATGTAATTTTAGGTCTTGGAGTGGTTTGAGTGGAAGATTCTTGTAGAACACAAGAATGGTGATTTTGACAAGATAGGTAGCTTCTTGGTTGGAGGAAAGAGTTGATTATTCCAAGTGGTAGAGGGTGGATTGAGGAATCCCTAGAGGTCCTAGGAGAGGCCTAACAAGAGTTAAAATAAAACTTAGAAGGTTACCAAGGAGGCTCCCTATCAAGGAGGAGATGGAATGGATAGCTGAAGAACTTGATCACATGTGAGAATACCCAAGTTCAAGTAGTCATAGCTCTACTCAAAATCTGAATCACCACTGTAAGTGTAATCACATGCTCAAAAATCCTTTTCATAAAAAGGAAAAACATATGAAAAGGAATACAAATGAGATGAGTGATCCACCACCCCAGCAGCAATAATTGATCCACTCTCTAAGTCCTTAATTAAAAATGAATCAAATCTTAATTCCATATTTTTCTTTATAGAACCATTTTATATATGATGGATAGAAATAAGGTTATTGTTAAAGTGTCAATACATCATTACATCATTTCCCCATCACATTCATTTAACTATGATTACCCATCAAAATAGGTGGACCTTTACAAGGCTCAAATGATGAAAATATGGGCTGTGAAGAATCTATATGATGAGAAGCCCCTGAATCTAGAAGCCATGTCCCTAAGTCATGACTTGAAGAAGAATATAGAAATTTCCCTTTTCATGTGACAAATTCTTGACCATTTCCTTTATATTTTTCTAAATTTTGTGAAGAAGAAGCTGAGGTAGACATCCAAGAAGGAAAATTTATCTTGTTCTCTATAATAAGATTCTTCAATTCATCAATGTCCTTCTTATAACAATAGTGTTCTTCATGTCCATCCTTTTTTCAATATGCACAAAACCGCTTCTCCATCTTTGAAGATTCCACCTTAAGAGATGATGTATAAGTGCCTCATTGTGTGGAGGTTGATTATGCACTTTCTTGTTGAGAGTTAGGCTTCCAGTTCTTCTTTTTCTTTTGAGAAATTTTAATTTGATTTCTTTTTTTCCCTTGATTAGCCACCAATTCCATAGACTTTGAATACTTGAGAATGACCATGCTTGTCAAATTTGATTTCTTTACCATCAACATCTTTTTGAAGGAATTAAATGAAGGCATGGTGTATGAAGCACCCATAGTCAAATGGTGGGTATTGAAGATAGAAACAAATATTGCATACTCTAATGGAAGTTTTCTCAACAAATTATATATGATCTAAACATCCTTTTTCTCAATTTCACAATCCTTGACTATGGCTCTTAATTTACGTGCCTTAGTGATGTAGTCCTGAATTGTGTCAAAATTATTAGGATAAAAATTGATGAGATCATTGGCAATCTCATAACCCCTAGCTTCATTAACTTGACCATACAAACTAGAAAATTCATCCCATGCTTCCTTGATTATTTTACATTGTTCAATATGGAAGATCAGGTCATCTTATACTTACTTTCTCAAAGTTCCATGAACCATATTATTTATATTAACCCATTATAATTGAGTATTACAATCAACTTTAGGATCAAATAGTTCAACTATGATTCCATCAAAATATTGAATTAAACCATTTTTCATCATCTTACTCCATGGTTTAATTTTCCATGATGCATAGTTACGTGGACTTAAAAGTGAAAATTTAGGAGAACCCATGATGCAAAATGAAAAGAGCACAAAAGAAAGAGAGACAAAATCACAAAAGACAACCCCCCAAATTCACTCAATCAAAGAACCCCCTGCCCCCCCTGCTAATAAAAAACATAAAAAAAATATTAAAAAAATGATGCTTTTGGCACTTTATACTTAGTGCATGTACAATTGCAACTTGCAAATCAAGGAAAAGTGGACTTCTAATTTCAATGATTAAAACTGCCAAAATAAGGCTATATCAGACTCAAACAAATAAGACACAAGATCAATCAAGGATATAAGCAATTACAAGTGCCAAAATAGGAAAAAATAGCAAAAATAATTAAAGTTCTTTGTCCACTTACAATGGCTACAAACTAATAGAAAATTTAAAAAGCAGACAAATAATTATGCACTTAAAAAAATGGAACCTAAAAATGTGTTTGTATGAGCCCAAACGAAGCCTTTGAAGTTACAGAAATCAGGATTGGACATGTACAGTCATAAAAAACTATAAATTATAGAAAATTTGTCCATCAAAGAGCACAAAATTCTACCCCAAATCAAAAAACAATTACATAAAAAAGGGCCTTAGAATGACCAAGCTATGGGGGTTTGAAGTTTGCCTCCAAAATCAAAACTGCAAATGAGAGGGGGTCATAAATTTTCCAAATATGATGATGCCATCTATATATGGAGTTAAATTTTAGGGCTTTTAGCTCATCACAAAACAACCAATTGTTGGAAATAATGGGAAGTATGTATTGAGAGGTGAGGGGTGAATCAGTACCTATAATTTTTTTATCTATTTTATCCTTTAACCATTTTGTAATCAATTGTATAACCAACCATCTATTCTATAATATCTTTGTGTAAGATATATCAATTCATAAACTTTAACAAACATGTATACATTCATAGAAACAATCATGAAATTAGTTGAAACATAACACAAGATATGATATCACAGAAAACCCCTATTAGAAGGTAAAAACTATGATGGGGATGGCACCCACAAAATCTTCACTATCTTCAGATTGGAAGGGGCCGGTTAAGGCTTACAATTTTGATCACTTTTGATGATCTATCCTGTTATGAGTATCTGTGGAGACTAGTTAAGGTCTACTCTATTAAGAGATTTAGCAACATTGTTTAGTGTGCATGTGGTTAAGAGATTTACAATAGGATTGTTAAATCCACCTTCCTTGAAAGGATTTCTTTTGTTTTCTACACTTGTTAGAATGTAGAAAAAAATACTTATTGACCTGAGTGTATGAAATCTAAATATTGTTGATTATATATCCATTACAAATCTCATGTATAAATGTATCACCTAATGTGATTGATCAATACCTTTGTTTCTCAGTAGCCTCTGTTCTTGGTTCTCGATAACCAGATTCATCTTTTGTTGTTATACTTCTTCAAACTTTCAGTCTGATCCATAGATGTGATCGTAGGCTACATTCATCATCACATCCATCAATTTAATGATTACAACATCTATTTATAAGATCGGTTGACCTAACTAAGTTTCATGTATTACAACTTAACTCTATGATCAAAGGTTTACAACTTGACCTTGATCTCCTAGTTAGTATGTTTTTAATCATTTAGACTGATTCAAATAATTACAATAATGTTTCTTGTTCCTCAAGAAATGGATTTAAAACAAATCCAAAACTCTATAAATAGAATATAGCTATATTATCTGACGTGGAAGTCAGATCCACTTTTCTCGAGATTCAACTGACTTTCGGTTTTTGATGCTTGGTTATGTTCTGAAGTTAGTTTGACTGTCTGTCAATGTTCCTTGGTTGAACTATCTGTCGGGTTCTTCTTTTTCTCTTCTCTTAGGTTGTACTATATTATTCTCGTCAGGTTCCACTTTTAGGTTCCTCTTTATCATGTTCATTTTGCATTCTCACTTTACACATAAAAATTGTGTCATCAGTTTTCCTTATATTTAGCAATTTCGGTCTGAACTCGAAAACTGATTTTTGGTGTAGTGTAACCAATGATTCAATCAATTTTTTTCTCTTTGCATACTAATGGAAAAACTTAATGTCACAAATCTCCCACTTTGACATTATTATGAAAAATTGATATGTGTAAAATGCTAACAAACTTTATAGTATGTACACCATATTATATCCTTAGTCATTTCGTGACTCCCCATATGCATATTCTAGTAGTAGAAGTATATGTACATTATACATATCTGCATATCATTACTTTTACCCTTTTTTGATAGTAAGGGAATTTTTTTTTACATATAGCTTATCAAAAATTTTAGAGTGGGATGACTTCCTTTCCTCCATCATTTTCTCCCATTTATCTTTTAGGTGATCTAGAGCCATGTGCTTAAGTGTGATCTTTGCATGCATATCGTAGATGCTATCTAATAAAGACATCTTGGGGGTGGAAATGAGTTTCCTAGCTGAATTTATATGTTTTTGAAGTAGTGTAATATTTGGTATGAGTTGAGCTTGGAGCTCAGTGACCTCTTCCCAAAATTGTGATTTTTCTTCCCGCAGTTCTTGCCTTAACCTTTTGATCTCAACAATTTTGTCATAATGCAATTTTATTGCATTTTCATCAGTGGTTAAGCCTTTAGCACTTGTAGCTAGATCAACATCTAACTTTTCTATTTTATCACTGTTCTCCTTAGCAAATTTGTCAAGTGTGCATAATTGTTGAATCAAGGAAATAGCTCTAGCAATTATTGGATCTAACTCATTTTCTAATTCTAAAAGCTTTACCTTGTTCTCTACCACTTCTTGGCTAATCTTTTCTATAAGTTTATACTAAAGATTTTTCTCCGCTCTCTCCTCTATTGCCTTCTCACCATCAACATTTTTTGTTGTGATTGCTTTTGTGAGAGTGGCTAGTTGATCAATGATTGGTGCATTGTGATCAACATCAACATCAGGTACTATCTAATTTAAGATGTCCCTAGTTGTCTTTAGTACTATGGAGTCTCTGTTCTCCTTCCTGAGTTGTTCTTGTAGTGCTTTCCTTTGGCATATCTCACCATACTCTTTGAGTGATTCATATTCTAATGTAGTTGGGTCACATTTAGGTATCTCAATTATCTCATCTAAAGTGACTTTGAACTTATTCTTCTTTATTTTCTTCTTCTTCTTCTTCTTCTTCTTCTTCTTCTTCTGTGTTGCACTTGTATGCAGTACCATAACTAATTTCTCTACTTGGTCTGATGTGCTACTATATGGCATGTGTGGAGTTGTACCATTCTCTTGCTTCTCGGTGTTTGTTTGTCGGTTGTCTGAGGACATCTCCTTATCAACCTTTGGTGTTTCTGTAGCTTCACCTTTTGTGTCCTTTAGTGTGGTATCAACTGTCTTTTCCTACTCATCGTTCTCCTTTTTCATTTCATCAACATATTTTTTCTATGCATCTGCTCGGTGTTATCTTCATCTTTTTTCTTTCCATCAATGACATTCTATTCATCGATTGTGTCCTTCTATTCATTAGATGTATCTTTTTGTTCTTCATACCCTTTTCCTCGGGTATGCTTGCATCGGCCTCAAGAGTATGGCAAAGACAACTTGTCAATTCACATGATTACCGATAGATTTCATTTTACACTAGCAACTTTAGCCTTTGATGTATACCAATGCATTTCAGTATGTATTGATCGATGAAATAGTTTTCACAAATTTATAACAAGTACTACCATAATGCATCTTTAATTATGTTGATTTGGTATATTAACTATGTATAATGGAACTGATGCAAAAGATAACTTGGTATTATGATGTTCCATACTTACTTGTTCTTCTTAGGTGGGGGTGGTGATGTCACCAGATCCATTGGATAAGGTGTCTCCAATTGCATTACTTGGTCCAACTTCATCCATGTTAGTAGCTTTCCTCCACATTTATCTTCTCATCTTCCTGATGTCTTCAATGGTGTTTCCATTGGGAAATGTGTTGGTCTCTATCATTCGGTCTTTGCAGTCTTTCTTGAGATGAAAAACTTTATGACAGTGTAAAAATCCCATTCCAGGGTTAGTCTAGCCTCTAGACCATTTAGTCCACTGTCTCATAAAGTTTTCAGCTATGTGACGAAATCTTCCACATGCTATACATTTTTCCCAAGTGTTATAATTCCAAACATACTAGTTACCAACTCTTTTCGGTTGATAGGAAGTTTCTTGATCTTTAGGCTTCTATGCTTGCTTTTTCTTTTTCCAGCATTCAAGAGTTGTGTGCCCATGCATTTTGCAAGTAGGACAATATTTGTCCCTGTAGGTTTCCTTCTTTGTTTGTTTCATCTCAGATTTACATTCATATGATTTATGTCCTTTCTTGTTACATTTATAAAAAATTATTATGAATGAAGATGTGGATTTAGGAATACCTTTCATTTTTCTCTTGCGGACATTTGATGTGTGGCCTTTCTTTCCACAGTGATTGCATGTCAGCTTTCTTGGTCTTGGATTTGCATAGACATTCTTTGGATCAGCTTGATATGATGATTCTCCATTCTCGATATATCCTAGACCAGTGTTGTTGATTCTTCGTTGTCCATCAAGAAAATCAAGAATTATTTTATTGCTTTCTTCATCTCTCTTGATAATTTCATTATGTTGTTGCTGAATTCTTACTTCTTGTTTTAGTTTTTCATTTTCTTCCCTTAGCTCACCAATAGCTTCTATTATTTCAATGAGTTCTATATTCATTCTGTTTGCCTCTTGACTCATAAGAATAATCTGATTTGTAATCTCATGATGATGTTCTATAATTATTTCAATTTATGACTCTCTTTCTTGTAATATTTTAGTGGTCTTTCTTTTGTCATCAATTGCTAATGTTCTTTCTTGCTTAGCTTAACTAGCATTGGTCATGACATCAATCATTTTTATCATTTGTGTCTCTTGACAAATTTGCAGCATTCTTACTTGCTCTGTCAGATGTTGATTGGACTTATATAAGCTTGTGAAGCTTTCTTCTGATGTGTCTAATGCCTTGCAAGTTGTAGATCCTGATGACTCAAAGAAATCTGGTATTTCTTGTTCATGGTAATCTTTTTCATTGCTCCGAGTAGCCATTAATTTTATTTCATCTAGTAGCTATCTCAAATTGATTCTAGCTTCTTTATACTGCTCATAGAATATTTGTATCTCTATCTTCTGATTCTCAATACTCTTGTCAAGTTTGTACTTCACCATTATATGATATTTTCTCTTAATTCTTTAAGATTTCCAAATAATAGATCTAGCTCTGATACCAATTTTTGGAAATAATGGGAAGCATGTACTGAGAGGGAAGGGATGAATCCATACCTCTAAAACTTTTATCTCTTTTATACTTTAACCATTATATAAAGAATTGTATAACAAACCATCTATTCTATACTATCTTTGTGTAAGATATATCAATTCATAAAGTTTAAAAAACATGTATACATTCATAGAAACATTCATGAATGTAATTGACACATAACACAAGATATGATATCACAGAAAACCCATGTTAGAAGGTAAAAAATGTGGTAGGGATGGCACCCACAAAATATTCACTATCTGCAGATTGGAATGGGCCCGTTAAGGCTTACAATATTGATCACTTCTAATGATCTACCCTGTTAGGAGTATCTGTGGAGACTGGTTAAGTTCTACTCTGTTAAGATCTTTAGCAACATAGTTTAGTGTGCACTCGGTTAAGAGGTTACAATAGGATTGTTAAATCAACCTTCCTTGACATGATTTCTTCTAATTGCTACACTTGTTAGAATGCAGACAAAAATACTTATTGACAGGAGTGTATGAAATCTAACTATTTATGATTATAAATCCATTACAAATCACATGTATAAATGTATCACCTAATGTGATTGATCAATACCTTTGTTGCTGGGTAGCCTATATTCTTGGTTCTTGATAACCAAATTCATCTTTTGTTGTTCTGCTTCTTGAAACTTTTAGTCTAATCCATAGATGTTCTCACAGGATACATTCATCATCTCATCCATAAATTGAATGATTACAACATCTATTTATAAGATAGATTGACCTAATTAAGTTTCACATATTACAACTTAACTCTATGATCAAAGGCTTACAACTTGACCTTGATCTCCTAGTTAGTATGTTTTTAATCAGTTACACTGATTAAATCAATTACAATAACATTTCTTGTTATTTAATAAATATATTTAAAACAAATCAAAAAATCTATAAATATAATATAGTTGTTTTATCTGACATGGAAGTCAGATCCACTTTTCTCGGGATTCAACTAACTTTCAGTTTCTAACGCTCGGTTATGCTCTGAAGTCAGTTTGACTGTTTGTCGGTGTTCCTTGGTTGAATTGTCTATCAGGTTCTTCTTTTTATGTTCTCTCAGGTTGCACTATATTCTTCTTGTCAGGTTCCAATGTCAGGTTCCTCTTTATCATGTTCATTTTGCACTTTCAATTTACACATAAAAACTTTTTCATCGGTTTTCCTTATACTTAGCAATTTTGGTCTGAACTGGAAAACTAATTATTGGTGTAGTGTAATTGATGGTTCAATCAAATTGTTTTCTCTTTGCATACTAATGGAAAAAATTAATGTCATCACCAATATCCCCTATTTTAATGACTAAATAAATATTAACTTTAATGGTATAAAATTATGACATTAGCCATATTAATGGGTTAAAATTGACGGTGTTAGGAGCATCACAAAATTACCAAAAATCATAAAGAAGACATGAATAAAACCATCTAATTTAGACAATTTTGTGACATTTGGCAAAACATTATGGGCTATACTAGCATGCTGACTGTGCACACCTAACTATTTATGATGTTTCCACATGTCTTTTCCTAATTTGTTCTTTCTGGCCAAGTAGGAAAGTTGTCATTTGTCTCTAATGGGCCAAGGAAGGGAGGAGAGGATGTGGGCTAAGCTGACTTGGCTTCTTGGCCACTTGGAAGGAAATAACTTGGCCACTTGGGAGAAGCTACAACTTATAAGGTTTAGTCCCACATTCACCATGGAGGTGAATGTGGACTTGTTTATATGCTATGAAGGCAAACTGAGTTTTTATCGGTATATTGTGAAGTTCATAAACAACGGATGAAAAGAATTGAACTTTGACCGTGCATGGGGCCATGCTATTATTTTCAAGTTTTTTTGTCAGTTGTACAAATTTGACCTTTATGACTCTCGCCTGTGTAATTCTGACAAAATATACAATATTCAGAGAATCTTGAAAGAAAATTTTGAAATAAAAATTTAAATTTAACAAAATTAAAAAGTAGATCCACAAAAATAATAATTTTTTTCTTTTCCTCCTTTTAAAAACAAAAATCTAAATTCATACCATCGTAGGCACATTGGGCCATATAGCTCGGTCTGATAAATTGTTTTTGCCTCAGAATTGACCTTCACCCAAAATAGGCAAATTTATAGTCAAAATTCATCATAACGCCCACTTAGACATAGTGGTGAGGTTCGATCTTGCTCTAGATGTTCCCACAAACTACTGGTACTTGAGATTAGAATCAAGACCTCTAACTAATGAAGCAAGATCTCTCCAAAATGGCTAATAAATTATTGCTCCCATGGCTTTGATACCATGTAAGAATTTTGCATAAAGCTCTGATACTTTGTAAGATTTTTCCTAAGGCAATGAAATAAAATGCCAAGATCTAGAATCTCAATGAATAATACAAGCAACAAAGACAAATTGCTGTGATTAATTGATTAATTGGATTCAATAATGATCAACAATGAATACAATGAATGTGTACAATGTAGATGCGCCTGAATATATAGGCATGCATGATAAATATGAGATGAGAACGTGATAACCTATCAACCACACTAGGTGGAATTACATATCCACCAAAGGTGGATCATCCTCCAGTGTACAATAAATTTTGTGCAAAAATGAGGATAATAATGTGATAAGTGCACTAAAGGTGGAGCTCACACATAAAGTGGAAATGAGATAAGAACTATCACCACCTAAAGTGGAGTTTCTCCTACACCATGTGCTAAAAAATAAGATGCAAACTCTTAGACGTATTATATACAAACTACTATGAATGCATTATCCTCATTAAGCTTAAGTAAAGTGTAATTAGTAATATTTAATTGCACCAAAAAATGCATATATTGATAATTTGTAAAGAAACATAATTCATAATATTTTTAAGAGTTCTATGCATATATCATGCCTTCAAATCTTCAAACCCTCTTGCCTTCATCTTTCTTGGCTGCAATCTTCTTTGAAATTATGATTTTTATCTTCATCTTGCAACTCTCATGGTTGTTTTAAACATTATTAACACACCAAAAAATCCATTCTTCTCTTCTCTCAATTTTTCTCCTATTGTTAAACCAATTTCCAATCCTCTTGCTTATGAAATTCTCTCGAGCAACTTACAAGTCCTTTCTCCAACCTTGATGTTATTGATTGATCCCTATTTACATAATCATAGGGTGCATTAATATATAGATATTAGTACCATTAAGAGGCATCACAAAGAGGCACACAAATCTTCCCTTTATTTTTCCTTTCAATTATCTTTTGTTCAAATTTCTAACAAAAATGCTTAAAATTCCTCATCAAATGAATCTAAATATGAAATCCAGATTTTCTAAACTAATATCAAATGACCTATTATTGTAAACGCCTTTCAAAATTGAATAAAAATAACAATCAATTTGTGCTATCTAGGAAATTGAAGTCATTAATTATTTTTCCCAAAATTCACTAGTTTTTCCTTCCATTTTGGCACCTTAACTTAAAGAGTAATTCAAGAATGAAATGCGAAACATTACTTTCTTTATGCAAGATTATAAAATTCTAAAATATTTCATTCAAGCCCAGCCTACTCCAATAATGCAATAATTAAACATGAATTGTTTTTTGGTGGTGTAGGATTGTTTGCGAGCTCTACTTATCATGCATTAATAACGTGGATATTTTGCCTAATTTAATTCAAAATACTTATAGGTCACCTCTTTCTAATTAGCTTTATCTTTTTGACCAATATTGGAGTTCTTTAGTCCTAAATAAATTATTATTATTTATTTAACCTAAAAGAAATCAACCCAGCAGGCTCTTAGAGATTATAAGAATGATATCTCATTAGTAGTTTGAATCTTAGTTGTCATAATAATGATATAAAGGTGGGTGGAAGAAGTTGGGTGCCAATTTTGTGAAAGTCTGCGAGAAAAACATTATTGAACTAGAAACGGGCGCCCATTTAGGATTGGCCTACCAAAGTGAAACGGGCGC
>MU224637.1:1982817-2004289 GCA_018584345.1 Thuja plicata | reverse complement strand
CCCCCCCCCCCCCCCCCCCTCTCTCTATCTATATAAACCAAGTGCCAATTTCATATATATACATATGATTTCCAAGTCATTTTTACCTCTTGGAAAATGAGTAGACGATTTATGGATGCATGGGTGCTTGATTTGAGCTTCACCACCACTCTTAGCCAATTGTTTCCTCATTCCAAATATGTACCTTTGTTTTTTTAATATTTTTATTTATTATTATTATTTGAAATAAAAGTTTACATTTCATTTTTAATTGTTAGACACTAATTTAAAGATTTAAATTTCCAATTTTTTTTTTTAAATAGTGTAAAAAAATTTATTTTATGTTTAAAATAGTTGTTTTTAGTTTTAATTTACTTTGTAAAATATTGTAGAAAACATAAAAAATAATTAGCCAGCTAAAACTTAAAACCCTAGGTAGCAAACAATAACATAAACCTAGAAAGAAATGAAACCTTTTCAATATATGCAAATTTTAAAAACTAGCAAAAAAATTAACCCTAGATAGAAAATAAATAATAAACCTCTCTCTCTCTCTCTCTCTCTCTCTCTATATATATATATATATATGAGTTGTGTAAAGTGCAAATGTTTAAATTTATATTTCTAAATGTTGTATTTAATTATAATTTTTTCTTTGTAAGGTAAAATATAATTTAAATAGTAATTGTAAATTATCAAGTTTGTATATATATGTAGATTTTATTCTTGGATAAATTTATCTTAGATGAGCTCTAGGTCAGCAACCACCTCCACCTCCACCTCCACCCCCTCCATCTCCAACCCCAGCACCATGTCCACTTACACCTCCACCTACTCTTGAGGAGTTGAGAAAAAATATGAGGAGAAATGCCACTGCCATCATTAGAGATATAAATACCATTAGACATGATCCCCATCAATTTACCTAGCTATTATGCCCTGTAGATAGCATGCAAGGAATTGTACATTTTTTATTGGCATTAGACTCTATGCTGGATAATTTTCACTCATGGAGGGAGTCCATGCGTGCATATTATTTTGACCTCTCCTATAAAGAGGTCAACGATTTGAAAATTACAAAAAATAATTTGAAACATTATTTTGTGAACCCTAAAATAGGTGACAAGATACCTGGAATGAAGCCACACATTTGTATTAGATGGTGTCAGCACCAGCAGATACCTACATAATTTTTAGAGCATTGATGGATGGTATCTGACTATCCACCACACTCTAATCATGAGGTGCTCATGTATTTTCTAAAAACAAATGGACTGAAATTGAATTGGGTAGAAAACCCAAATACTTAAACATGATATTATTCTAGGGGGTTGGTGGAGGTATGCCATAGGAAAGGGTAGGGGCCAAATTAAGTGATAGAGTTAGAAACCATATGCATAATGATGCCCTTGTTCCTCTTTCTACACCAGTTGTTCCTACACCCATCCATCATTGAAAAGTGGAATCTTCTCTTTGTTTATGGAGTGCCCTTTCAAAAGTTTTTTAGAGTAGTTGACCCAGATGAGGATTTACCCTAGCATAGCACATATTTGCACAAATTATGGGGATATATGTATGGGTCCTCAGAGTGATCCTATCAGTGTTGATGCTTCCCATGGTAGATATGATGATCCTTTTAGTGCTGATGTTTCCCATGGTGGATATGATGATGCTGATGAGGGTGAACATGGTGGACATGATGATGACATCTCATCATATGTTGATCTTCTGTGTGTGAATGATGATCATCTTGGAGAGGTAAAGTTATTTATAATTTATACTGCAATATTAAATTCCATATATACACATATGAACTATAACATGTCAATTTTTTGTTTAACATCTAAAGTAAACAATTAAAACTTTAAATTAATAATGTGTTTGATATATTTTCCAAATATTTAGGGTATTTTATCTAATACTGAGATTTGTAGTTCTTCTCACCCTGGCCCATCGGTCACTGAGGCTCAGCCTCATATACCCCTAGTATGTTTTTCCTTCATTAATTTTAAGGCCTTGAAATATCACCCTAACTTAGGCATTAGGGCATACTAATATCTCATCGTAACAATGGAAACCTTCCTGAGTTGTGGGTGGACTCTGATTAAGAAGGAATCTTTGGATTATAGTTTGGTTCCTATTTGAATTGGAATATCACCTATGACTGATTTCTCATTGGGGAAAAGGGAAAAAGATAACTGAAAATTAAATATAAAACTAAAAGGTGATACACCAAATTTGATCCAGACTTATCAGAATCTCAAGCTAACATCCATAGGACACACACTACTGAGATCTGTATTAACATTCTATACTTAATGCATAGGTTGACCTAAAATTCACTTTAGGGTTTGTACCACAAATAGTGACATTTCTACCAAAAAACATGCAGATTCTACAAAAGGTTTCACATTACAACCTAGAATAGGAATTAGATCAATTCTCTAATCTATGTTGCAAAATAAATTACATTTAAATGCAAAAAATTGAAAGGACTGATAAAAGAAACTCAGAAAGATGTATGAATAATGGGGCAAGCTTTATTATCCTCAAAATCTGCAAAAATAGTTACATGAGAAAGTGCAAAATATGCCAAGGAATATGTACATTAACTTGAACACAATATGCATAAAACATGAACTAATGGCTACAAAATGCATGAAAAAGGTGTAAAGGAACAAAAATCTCACTAAACCCCCTTTATCCTAAATTCTAAACCCCTAAAACTGAATAAGAGGCTCAGCTATATACTCTCGCATGGCTGAATTAAAAAATCTAACCCACTCTAAAAGGCCTCCAAATCAGAAAAAAACCCTAATTCTAAGGTATAATTGATGCCCTAAATTCAACATCTCTAAAATACATAAAAAGCCTAACCTTATGCATATAACCTGACCTCTATCACATATAAAAACTCTAAACCATGACATAAGTCGACACCCTCACTAAATTCAACATGACCAATCTTTGATGCAAAAACATCTCCATCCATCATGGCATGAGGTTGAGTTGTTGTGGCAATAGGATATGGTCATCATGCACTGCAGTCTGTAAATGCATTAACTCCACTCTGACATCAGACTTCAAATCTACCAAAACTTGGTAAAATGCATTGTCTTTGCATCTCATTTTTTTTTTACATTTGGGAAAATTCTATGGTTTTGAAACCCTAATGTTATTGTGTTGCCATGATGTGATTATGGCATTGTCTTTGGCTTCTCGGTTATTGCTCTGTGTTTGGATTGTTGATTCTTGAATTTGACACTATGATGTGGCAATTGTGTTGTTGTTCTCTGGGCTTTTCTCTGATCTTCAAAATGGAAAAAAGCTTCATCTCTAACTTTTCTACATCTATGTCTATGGCTAGTAATGTGCATTCATAGAGATCAGGCTCCAACTGGCAGTGTGTAATTTTGTGAGGTTTAAAAGAGCTCGGGCTCTTCATGTTCATGGCACTTGAGTTAACAAAACTTGGGCTCTCTCTCCTACACCATGGGCTCTACAAGATCTAGGTCTTTGCATCTCATTTTGTATGGCATTATTTGTGATTGAACTCCATGAAGCTCGAGCTTCACTGCCACTTCTCTGCATGTAACTTAGAGATAAGTTAATCTCTCTCCTTTACTTGGCATTTACACTCTATTATCTCAGTTGAACATGTTGTTTACATTAGATATCTTTGAAATATTTGATAGCTCTAGTCATGACTTTCATTAATTTGTTAAATCCACTATTATAATGATCTTTGGGGTTTCTTTGATATGGGTATCCATCTTTCATTGCACATGATTTTGGTTTTTTTCATTACTTTGCTCTTTTATCTCCACAATGTTTGTTGTGTCTTTAAAAATTGAGCTTGATGTATGCTATTCATTAATGAGGAAGTTGTCATCTCATGAATGTTGGTATCGACATTTAACAATGAGCACATGAAAGCTTTTTGTTGATGTAACCGAGGTATGAACTCCAGCTTCTTTGTCGACTCCATTGAATGTTAAAACCGTGGCTTAGATGATATCACCACCATGTCTGAATGTTGTTATAATCTATGGAGACTGTGCCATCTTTGTGTATAATGTTGTCACTGTATGTATACATCTTTGTTCTGGGTTGTGATTATGCTATCTTTTGTTTATCATATTCAAACACCCACTGTTTCAGACTGAGAGCCCGAACTGCTATTATATTTATGTATAAAGTCTTAAATTTTTTCATTACATAATTTCTCACTGCATAATGACAAGCATCAAATTCGTACACAGTGATCACCTCTCATGAAATAATTACTCACGGGGTTCAAGAATGGGCTCGTGACTCCCATGAGTAATACTGTAAAACTGAGCTTGATAGATGCATACCTTCATTCATTTGAATAGCTCTATTATGTATATATGCATATTGATTCTGTATTATAACCTTGTCCACTTAACCTCATCTATGCACATACACTGTACTTGGAACATGCACAATAACAACATCCAATCATTGGTTCACCACATATGCACCATCCTTTGATGACAAAACATGATTATTTGACTTACCATATATGTATAAGCTCTACATTTGTTATTTTGAACATGTATAACAACATTAAATAATGTCACTCCTTACTTGAATATTCCCTTGGAATACAACCTTTGTCTTTTAAACATGTAGAATAACATTGTTACTCTCTTTCATTGTTGATTAGGAACTATATTAGAAAAACATTATCAACCTCCAATAATGACATTATTATTTTAGCATCCTTTGATTCTAGCATATGCACTGTATCTTCAACATTCATCCTACAACTTTAAATAATAACAATGTTTACTTTTTCATGTTGTACTATGGCATTTGGTTTGAACATGAATCATAAGAAACATTGTTCTTACCTTACATTCTGGCACTTGATCATACCTCTAACAATATTAAAGTACTAACAATGTTTTCTTGACTTCTCTTTGAATGTTAACAGTATTTAGAGCAAACAATTCCATTCTTGAATATGCATTTGATAATAACAAAATGATACTACTATTTTCTTTTCATTTTTTGCATATGACACCATCTTCTAAACATGAATAACAACATTGTCATTTACTATTTGTTTGAATATCCCTTTGAAAATGCATTGAACATGTACAATAGCATCATTATTTGGTTTTCATTCTTGATCAATAACAGTGCCACAAGTTTTTCCTTTGAAGAAAACATTGTGTTGATCAATTCTTGTATATGTAATGCATATCTTAAAACAAATCACTGTTGAGCATGCATATTATCTTCCATTTAATTTCAAGAATGTATATCACTATTTTTTGTGTTTCTCTCTTCCAAAGATAGTAGTGTTCAGAACAACATGAGGATATTAGAAATGTTTACTTGATTTCTTTTTTAATGTCAACAGTATTTAGAATTCTAAATATGCTCTTTTCACTTTGATGAAAATGCAATTAGATATTCTATTTATGCATACTACTTTGTAACAACATTAGTGTTCTTCTCTTGTATATGCACTGTATTTTTTTTTTCTCATCCTTATGCACTATTACTTGATAATATTGATATGCACATTCATTCCATTTCAAACAACATTTCATTTAATCTTTGCTTGTGCAATAATAGAATACAGTGTTACCTCATTATTTGATTTGCGATTTTGTTCTTTACACTTGGTCATCCATTTCAACCTGGAACATCCATCTTTTAGGGAATCCTTTTCTTTCACATGCACCTTCTTGCAGCATTACTATACTCTGAATTCTGTATCAATAGCATTTAAACTTGTAACAATATGCTTGCATCTTGTACCAACCTCTATGAACTACATCTCTTTCTTTTGCATCTTCTCATTTTTTGAACTCATGAACTCCTAGCATTCTTTCATAATGCATCTTATGAGGTTTGAGCATGTTCTCATGACACCCACTGTATTTTCTTTATCATCTATAACTAGTGAGCACATAGATCATGTTTCTATCTGCATTTGAATACACTTCTACTCAGTTTTCTTGTACACACCATCAAATCAACATGTCAGGTTAGTGGACATAATTAACCAATTAATTTTTGGGTGTGAGTTCCATGTGAAATGAAATTCATGCATGAATTTTGGCTGATTGGTTGTGTTTACCATCTTAATATATTGATGTTCTTAAAAAGGTTTCTCAGCTATAGGAACTAACTCCCTTTAATTCAAATTTCTGGTTTTACAAATAGAAACTCTTGAATAATGCAGAATGATAACCATATACAATAAAATGTTTCATGGAGTTATGTCCCTTTGATAATTTTATTCAGTTGGAATATATGCATATCTTGATGTTGTATTGATGTTATTGGTAGATTTACAGTTCTAAAAGTTTGATTGTTGTATGTTGTTTTAGTTTCCATGCATTTCGTAGATCCAATTTGGATGTAACTCTTTTCTCTTTCCATGATGCAGGATAGGACCCTATACATAGAATGTAGACCTGACATGAAGATTGGAAAAAGTTCAGACATGAAGATTGGATAGAGGACAGACAACCAGCTACCATATCATAGAGTCGACTTTTAGAAGGCAATGCATGGACCCCTAGTCATGCTTCTATCATGCTTTCTTTTCTGTAATTACCTCTATGTTTTCAATAAGAAAGATGTAATATGGAAGATACATTTTCTTACTACGTTGAATTTGAATGCACAATGTAATGATCAATTTTGAATTTGCAAATTTGAACGTGATCAATACTTAGAGTATAGTAATCTGATAAAATGAATGTAATGGCAATGTATTTCATTTTTATTTACTGAATAGAAATTTCAAAGAGGTATACCTTTATGCAATATTTTAATGTTTATGAATTTCATATTGCATGTGTAAAATTAGGGTAACAATTATGGCAACCTCTGCTGGATGTCTGCCTGCTAGACATGAACTTTAGACCTTATCCCTAGGGAAATGGAGTCAAAACCTAGAACATACAAATGTAGCCTTATTGAAATGAAAATGCAACATAGAAATAGGACTCATGCAACCTAACTAGGACCCATGCAACCTAACTAGGACCCTGTGCCAAGAAGGCACTTTATTGAAAATGAAAACTAAAGACTCCTTGTGCTTGACAACACTTATTGGAATGAAACTAAAACTAAAAGTACTAACCCTCAAAGAAAATATTGAGGAAGATCCCATTTACTGGGATAGGAAAGACCTCTCCATCTATGGTGGATAGCTGAAAGGCATTATTCTCTTTCCACTCAAAGATGAAAAATGGGCCTGACCAAATAATTTCAAATTTATCATGCTTCCCTGGTCTTCTTTTCAACACATCCCATTTCAGAACTATCTCACCCTCTTTGAACTCTTTAGGTGTTTCCTTCTTGTCAAAAGAGCTCTTATTCTGATTCTTCCTTAGCTCCATGTTCCTTAAGCCTGTGCTTTATTTCTCTTCTAGCTACATAACAATTCAATATACCTTAGCTTAAGAGGATCTTCCTCTTCTAACAACAACATCTGATCAACCAATTGTAGGGATGGAAAATTAGTAGAAATAGGTAACCTTGCTTCCTTACCATAAACCAATACATAGGGTGAGATACCACTGATCTATTTTGGTGTAATTATGTCCAGCCATAGGGCTGCCTTGAAATTTGTATGCCAATCCCTCTTGCTTTTCTATAGATTCATTTTGATAATCCTTATTAGATTCTTGTTAGTAGACTCAGCATGTCCATTACTAATGCATTGGATGATGTGTTGGACTGATCAACAAGGCAAGGTGCCCAAATTTGGTTACTCAATGAACTATCCCTCCAAGGCACAATGACTCCAATAGACCCAATTCAACCAAGGCTACCCTAGGTGCAAACCAATGATAGATGTGATTTATTTGTGGTGTATAAGGACATATCAAAGTGGTTTAGTGGTTTCTAGCACCCTCCTTTATTCACAATGGCAAAATATCTTCAAACTAGCCTAGAGATCTAATTGACAGCCTTGTAGCCCAATAGTGACCTTTTTGGCCTTCAAACTCTTTACTTTCCCAAAACACTAAAAGAACCAAATTAATATTCAGAAACCCTTTTGGCCATATGACAACATATCAAAAGCTTAGGTACTATTACTTTGGACCAAATTGTAGTACCCTAACTGTACCATTGCAAATGCACTCAAAATTTCATGATTTTACAAAGCAAATATATCATAATCATGCCCCAATGATCTTAACTCTTTGGAAGTGACAAAAATTGACACAAAACCTCTAATCCTAATAGTAATTAGACCCAAACCATAAGGAACCCCAAAAGTCCCAAATTGGTTACTTCAAACCCTTAAATCTAGGGCCTCAACAATCTCAACCATCCACACTCTTCCAAGACCAATTGGTGGTTGATTAACCATTCATACCACCCTAAAAGACTATTAAAATCATAAAAATTCTATTCTATTAATCCCGATCTCCAATTGCTATACCTTAGCCATTAATTTTACTTGAAACCCTTCTCCAAATCAAATTGTGATCACTTCATTCCTTAAAATCTTTGCAAGAATCAGGATTAAAACTTATAGTACATGGTTAGTATCTTCCTTCCATGGATTCTAGGCCTTTGAGTCCATGGAAAGGATCAAGGTTTTCAAAACTAACTGCAAAATGGATAAAAACTTAACAAAATCATACTTTTAACTTGTTGGAAATGACAGTATAGTCATGTGAAACGACTTTCAATGCATTGGACAAAGAGAAAAAATGATTTGATATTTCTTACTATTCCAACATAAACTCAAAATATAAAGCAATAAGTATTTAAACCATCCAACAATGCATAGGACATCGAAGTTGTAGATTAAACTTGGATTTTATTTATATCCATGTTACAGTTCATACACTCCAGCCATCATATCTGAACAATAGAGTCCCAACTACAAATAGGAATCCAAAATTTAACTTCACCAACCTATTTCAATCGGTTTGAGGGATTAGTTAAGTGTTTAGACAATATAAACTCTATTTCCCTCCTAAATAGCTATTAGTCGTTACTTTTCAAATATTTGAATTTTTAAACTTTAAAAATGCTTTTAAACATTTTTAATTTGGAAATTAAGAACCCCATAGGCTGTCAAACACCTAGGAGACTTATTTAAAGCCAAAATAAACCCCTAGAATCTCCTAAAAACATTGGGACACTAATGGTCCAAGTTACATTCATTTAATCCTTTAAGGATGTAACTTATTCTTAATATGCAAATGTCATTTCATGGCATCAAAACATTATAGGAGCCAATAGACTATAGTTGATACTATTTGCATCACCTTGGATCCCTTTGATCTCCTTGTACCTCTAATTTCCATTAGGTTCCCTCCATTCCTTCATATTCTTCATGGTTTGATTCATGGTCTTCATGTTTTTCCTTGGTGCTCCTGCACCATACTCCCTACCACCAATCATTTTCTTGTCCCAAGATGATGTGAGTGTTCCAAGGCTTGCTAGCACTACATCAAATAGACCTAGCTTGTCTCTTATAGGAACGTAATCTCTTATAGGTCCTATTTGGCTTAGATAATTAACTAATTCCAATTCAAACTCTTCTTTAAGAGTTCTCAACTTGTGTGCTTCACCTTGAAAGACTAATGCCTTTTAGTTAGTTCAAATCTTCACTTCTTCCACTACACTTAGAAGGATCTAAGTGCCAAATCCACTCTAGCATTCACGATTCATTGCAGGGGCATCTATCAAATTAAAAATTTTCATATCCTTGTCATTTGAATCCATTTACTAGGGTATTTAACTTGGTCTTTACCGGGTTCAAGGATTCAATCACTTGGAAGCCTAATTGAGGCTTATTTCTTGTAGCCTTTTACAGTGATCTTTTCCCAATTCTTTCAAAACTTTTCCAAAGAACTTGAAAAACCAATCACACATTCAGATACCCTTTATCACTTTACAAGATATTTTTAAGGTTTTAGTTTCCTAATCCTTTTGTACATAGAGTTCCAACAATCTAGGTCCAATAGGGCTAATAGGCCTAATTTCTAGGACTGTCTGCAACACAGTGCAAAACTTTCTCAAAACCTAGTCGAATGGATTGGTATGAACTCAATCCTCCTATAATGTCAATATATGACCATGCCCTATCTGAAAATGTACTTAGTTAGTACATTTCTTCACTATCCTACAAGATATGCTTACTATTTCATCTCCAAATCCCTAACCGGATAGTGTATGCTCGCCTAGGGCCTGGCACTAAAAATAGAAAATTGACTCCACCCGACTCCTACTCCTACATATATAAAAAATAATGACTCCCCTAACATATCCAAACACCCTTAGGAAGATCCGATGGTTAGTTTTCATGGCTGAGCCATGAATTGACTGACTAGTCAGGACATGACTAGTGAACACACAAAACACAAAATAAATTACTTCAGACCTTGGACTATCTCTAAAAAACTAGCTTTCTTAATGAAAAACACTTCAAAATATCCTATGAAAAAAAATCTACAACTAAACTAAGGCATTCAATCCATTAGATATCACTGTCACAATGAAATGCTCGGATTTCCTGAATACAGAGTTGCAGAGCTACTATTCAGTGTTTAAAACTTGTTGCAATACATCACTCCTCATGAGATTCGAGTTTTGGGTAACATTATATGCCATCTTCATGATTCTAGGGACTATTGGTCAATTCCCCACTCCTATCTTCAAGTGAATCCAATGCAATCGAGTTGCATGCAACATTTGCAATAATTGCAAATGTTGTCATAGCAACTTTTTAGCAACTTTTGCCATTTTTTTCCATTATACCTCCTCCCTAAGTTTTAGGACCTCTAACCTCTTCATTTTGAGGATCCAATATCATTTATGACCTTATGGCATCTCTATGACATCATGAATGTGTTTAAGACACATTGAAGACTCAAACTCAAACTCCTAACACTAAGAATTTAAAAACTACTAACAATGGCTAATTTGGTGACCTTAGTCCTAATGACTAACTCACCTAGCCCACATTGCAATGACCTTCTAAGGTCCTAATTTAAACAACCTATCTTGAATTAGCCAATGTCAAGTACACAACAAATCATCCTAACTATGGAGGTTAGCCTAGGTGTGCTCCTGCACCATCTTCCCCAAAACAAAAATTTCAATCCACCCTTGGATTGAGGATTCTTGGATCAATCCCCATCTTCTTGAAATCTGATTATTTTACCCATACTACATCAACATTGGTTTTACCTTGCTTTTTTATCAAGTTTTCTTTGTATTCTTTGGTTCTAGTCTATTTGTAGACTCTAGTATCCAATACACTCTCAGCTCCTATGACTATAGAAGAGGGTAATTGGAGATCTTCCACATCTCTGATCACTTCCTTGAGACTCTGATCCATGTCTTGTTGTGGTAATTTGTAATGGACTAAGTCTACAATATTAAAAATAGGTGACAGTCCACTATCTTTCGGGAGCTCAACTCTGAATGAATTATCACCATACTTAGCTAAGATAGGACAAGGACCTATCCTTCTCATCTACAACTTGTGAGGGACTCCCTTTTGAAGTCTTGATTTACTAAGATGCACCATGACCATGTCACCCACATTGAACTAAACTATTCTCCTATTCTCATCAACCTTGGTTTTATGTTTCAAGGTGTGTTTTGTCAAAGTCTTCCTAACTGTATCATGTATCTCTTGCATTGCATAAGAAAAATCATCTACATATCCACTTGCCTTTACTCCATCCTTCAAGTCTCTCAACTCATAGACTCTTGTAGGATATAATCCATATACTATCTCAAAGGGAATCTTCCCTGTTGACCGGTTGATGGTGTCATTGAAAGCATACTCAGCTTGTCCAATCAATTGATCCCATTAATGTCCATATTCTTTGGTCAAGCACCTTAGTATATTTCCAAGGCTCCTATTCACCACTTTGGTCTGACCATCAGTTTGGGGATGGTATGCAGACCCAAAGGATAAATTAGTGCCTAACCTTTTCCAAAGAGTCTTCCAAAAATGACTCATAAATTTAGTGTCTCTATCTAACACTATCCTCATAGGAAACCCATGGATTCTTACTATCTATTTGAAGAAGAGAGAGGCTATTTTGCTGGCATCATTAGTGGTCTTGCATGGCACAAAGTGGGCCATCTTGTTGAATCTGTCCACAACTACATATACACTATCCATGCCTTGTCTTGTCTTGGGTAACCCAACTACAAAATCTATGCTCAAGCATTCCCATGGCCTAGTGGTAATGGGTAGTGGCTGATAAAGGCCTACATTTGAAGAAGTACCTTTTGCTGTTTGACATACAATACAAATTTCCACATACCTCCTAACATCAAGATTCATCCTTGGCCAATAATATAACCTTTTAACAACTTCTTGGGTCTTTGTGATCCCAAAGTGACCACTCAATGCACCATTGTGCTTTTCTTGAATTAAGTTCTCCCTAATAGACCCTCTAGGGACACAAAACTGATTTCCCTTAAACAAAAGGTTTCTTTACAAAGTGTATTCAGCATACTTTCTATGAAAATGATTCTTGAATTTAGCACATACCTTATAAATGTCTGCAAAGTCTTCATCATCAGCACATAAATCCTTGAAATGATCTATTCCCATACTCTTCAACTAAATTTCCTGAATTGTGAGAGCTCTTCTAGACAATGCATCTGCTACTTTATTGAGGACACCTTTCTTGTGTTTGATTTTAAAGGTATAATCTTGTAGGTACTCAACCCACTTCATGTTCTTGTGACTTAACTTTTCTTGAGAGTTCAAGAAACTTAAAGCTTGATTATCCGAGTAGACTATGAACTCCTTGGAGAGTAAATAGTGTCTCCATTTCCTTAAAGCTTGAACCATTAATGCATACATTTCAAGGTCATAGTAAGAATACTTCCTCTTGGATTTACTCAAATTTTCTGAATAAAATGCTACTGGTTTTCCCTCTTGGCTTAGGACAGCTCCAGTAGCCACATTGCTTGCATCATAGTCAATGGTGAAAATCTTCTCAAATCTTGGTAAGACTAAGATAGGTTGGGTAGAAATATTTTCTTTCAATAAATCAAAGTTCTTAGTGGCTTGTTCATTCCACATGAACTTAGTCTTCATTCCTCCTTTGATTGTGTCCAACATAGGATCACAAATAGCACTAAAATGCCTTATAAACTTCCTATAATACTGAGCAAGGCCATGAAAAATTCTTACCTCTGTTGCTGACCTTGGAGTAGGCCAATTCATGATGGCTTCCACTTTACTTTTGTCCATTTTCATATTGCCATGAGAGAAAACAAACCCAAGGTACACTAGCTCTGTTTTTATGAACTCACATTTTTCCAAGTTGATCATCAACTTCTCTTCATGTAGCTTCTTGAAGACAATCTCAAGGTGTTAAATATGCTTCTCTCTTTTCCTACTATAAATCAGTATATCATCAAGATATACTACTACAAATTTGCCAATGTAGTCTTTGAGGACTTCATTCATGAGCCTCATGAATGTAGAGGGGGCATTAGATAGTCCAAATGGCACGACAAGCCATTCATAAAAACCTTCATTGGTTTTGAAGGGTGTCTTCCATTCATCTCTGTCATGTAACCTAATTTGGTGATACCTACTCTTCAAGTCTATCTTGCTATAGTACTTGGCTTCACCTAGACAATCCATTAGGTCCTCAATCCTAGGTATGGGGAACCTATACCTAATGGTTATCCTATTTATGGCTCATGAATCTGTACAAAGCCTCCATGTTCCTCCTTTCTTTGGTGCTAGGATAGTAGGTATTTCACAAGGGCTAATGCTTTTCTTGATAAGGCCTTGGTTAAGGAGTTCTTCTATTTTCCTAGCAATTTCCTCATTTTGTTAAGGGGTTATCTTGTAAGCTTCCTTATTAGGTAGGGTAGCTCCGGGTATGAAGTCTATCCTATGACTTATGGATCTTATAGGGGGTAATGTTGATGGTTGTTCATCACTTACTATGGCTTCATAAGTCTGCAACATGCTTTGTATCTCCTTAGGTATCTCTGATTTCTTGTCTCCTTTTTCTTAAGTCTTTTCTCTTGGCCTTAACACCAATGCATAGCCAACTCCTTCTCCTTCTTCCATGGATTCTATGAATTCTTTTTCAGCCACCATATGCACATTAGGACCTATTGTCTTCACATCTGCATCTTCTAACAATGATTGGATTTTGAAAGTTACTTTGTCCTTCTTGAATGTATAGGAGTTCCTCACTCCATCATGGATAGCTTGGTGGCCAAATTGCCATGGTCTACCTAGGAGAAAGTGACATGCACCCATAGGCAGCACATCACATAGAACCTTTTCCTTATATCTCCCTATAGAGAACTCTACCCAAGCTTTCTCATTGACTAAGACATGCTATCCCTTATTGAGCCATGTTACCTTGTAAGGATGGGTGTGGGGTATCCTTGTCATGCCTAACTTTCTTACTGCTTCTTCTGACACAATTTTTTCAATAGCCCCTGAGTCCACAATGACTCTACATACTTTTCCCATCACCTTACATTTGATTCTAAATAGGGACCTTCTTTGGCTTGGCTCTTCTATAACTGGCTCCTTGATCAATGTTCTCCTCATCATGAGCTTCTCACCTTCTTCTAAATTCAGTGGTACCTTAGAGTGTGTCTCTGATACATTTGTCTCTTCATGAACTAAATATTTCTCTTGTTACCTCCTTGAGAAGTACAACCCTTCTATGGACACCTATAGACAGGGTGTCCCATTTGGTTGCAATGATAACATTTCATATTGGAAAAGTAATTGCCTCTTCCTTGTCCACCACTTCTTCCTCTAAAATTTGAGTGCCTTCCTCTACCACCTCTACTAGAACTTCCCTCTTGATGTTCAGTGTACTTAACTTCTTCCTGTGTCCTTGATTCTGAACTCCTTCAACCATAGCCACCTCTTGATCCTCTACTATCCCTTCCTCTACCTATTCCTTTGGAGCTTTTCTCTTGTTTCCTTTTGCCTTTCTCCTCTATCTTCAAGGCCATTTGGTAACATTGGCGAATGGTTTTGAATTTCACAAGACTCATGTCTTCTTGAATAGACCACGTGATTCCATTCAAATATCTAGCTAGTTTGATGCTTTCATCCTCCACCACTTGTGACCTTAAGCAAAACTTTTTGAACTCTTCGGTGTATGCTTGGACATCCAAATCTTTATGTCAGAGGTTATGTCTTCTTCTGTGTAGATGAACCTCATAATCATTAGGCAGGTAAGTCTACTTGAACTTAGTCACCATGCCCTTCCATGAGACTATAGGACTCTTTCCTTCTTTCTCCCTTTCAGTTTGAAAATACTTCCACCATGTGAGAGTTGATCCTCTCAACCTTGACTTGGCCAAACTCACTTTTTGGGCCTCTATGATACCATCACATTTTAAATGGTTCTCTATACTGTCAAATTTATCCACAACTGAATCTGGATCCATTTGTCTACTAAAAAGTGGTACACCCTCCAAAGCTTTGCCACTTAAAGCCTTCAATGCCTTTAAGAAGGGTTCTTGGTCACTGATAGGGTCAGGGGTTGGAGCTTCCTCTTCTAAATTCACTCCCTTCTCCCTTGCTTCTTCTTCTTCTTTCTGATCTATCTTCTCTTTCATCTTATCATCTTTGTCTTGGACTTCTCCCAAGAGTTGCTCCATTTGAGACAACCTTTATCTTAACAACTTATTCTCTTCTTCTTGCTCATCCACATTTTTGGCTAACTTAGCATTAGTCACCATGGTTTTGTCTTCTACTAATGCCAATGGTGTATTCCCTCCAACTGATTCAGTAGGATGAAACATCAACCACAAACCTAATCTCAATCAAGCTCCGATACCAATATGATGTGAGTGTTCTAAGGCTTGCTAGCACTGCATTGAAGAGACCTAGGTTGTCTCTTCTAGGAACCTAATCTAATCTAGGTCCTGATTGGCTTAGATGATTAACTAAGTCCAATTCCAACTCTTCTCTAAGATTTCTCAACTCATGTTATTCACCTTGAAATACTAACACCTTTTAGTTAGTTCAAATCTTCACTTCTTCCACTAAACTTAGAAGGATCTAAGTGCCAACTCCACTCTAGCATTCATGATTCATTGAAGGGGCATCTATCAACTTAAACATTTTCATATCCTTTTCATTTAAATCCATTTACTAGGATCTTCAACTTGGTCTTTACCGGGTTCAAGGATTCAATCACTTGGAAGCCCAATTGAGGCCTATTTCTTGTAGCCTTTTACAATGACCTTTTCCCAATTCTTTCAAAACTTTTCCAAAGAACTTGCAAAAAAAATCACACATTTAGATACCCTTTATCACTTTACAAGAGATTCTTGAAGTTTTTATTTTCCTAAGCCCTACGTACATAGGGTTCCTACAATCTAGGTCCAATAGGGCTAATAGGCCTAATTTCTAGAACCGTCTACAACATAGTGGAAAACTTGCTCAAAACTTGGTCGAATGGATTGGTATGAACTAAATCCTCTTAGAATGTCAAGATATGACCATGCCCTATCTGAAACTATACTTATTCCATACATTTCTTCACTACCCTGCAAGATATACTTATTGTTTCATCTCCAAATCCCTAACTGGACAGTGTATGCTCGCCTAGCACTTCGCACTAAAAATAGAAAATTGACTCCACCCGAATCCTAATCATACATATGTATATACTAATGACTCCCCTAATATATCCAACCACCTTTAGGAATATCCCATTGTTAGTTTTCATGGGGGATCCATGAATCGACTGACTGGTCAGGACAGGACTAGTGAACACACAAAACATAAAATAAATTACCTCAGACCTTATAAAATCTCTAAAAAACTATATTGCTTAATTAAAAACACTTAAAAATATCCTATGAACACAAATCAAAAAATAAACTAAGGCATTCAATCCATTAGATATCACTCTCACAATGAAATGCTCAGATTTCCTGAATACAGAGCTACTATTCAATGTTTAAAACTTGTTACAATACATCACTCCTCATAAGATTTGAGTCTTGGGTAACATTAGATGCCATTTCCATGATTCTAGGGACTATTGGTTGATTCCCCAATCCTATATTCAAGGGAACCCAATGTAACCGAGTTGCATGCAACATTTGCAATAATTTCAAATGTTGTCATAGCAACTTTTTAGCAACTTTTCCCATCTTTTCCATTATGCCTCCTCCCTAGGTTTTAGGACCTCTAACCTCTTCATTTCAAGGATACAAGATCATTTATGACCTTATGGCATCTCTATGACATCATGAATGTGTTTAAGACACATTGAAGACTCTAACTCAAACTCCTAACACTAAGAATTTAAAAACTACTAGCAATGGCTAATTTGGTGTCCTTAGTCCTAATGACTAACTCACCTAGCCCACATTGCAATGACCTTCTAAGGTCCAAATTTAAACAACCTATCTTGAGTTGGCCAATTTTAAGTACAAGCCAAAACATCCTAACTATGGAGGTTAGCCTAGGTGTGCTCCTGCACCACAAGACTTATGTGGCTTAAAGGACCTCTGCAATGTAGGGGTGAAGTAATGCCCCAAAGTGATCTTCCTTCTCACATTTTCCAACCTGCATTCACACACAATTTATTAAAAGAAAAACATGATTTTTCTTACTTCCCTTGGGAAGGAAAGTGAGAGGGTTGGAAGTCCCTCTCCTTTGATCAACTCCATGGATTAGATCTTTGATCTAACATATCTACCCCCTTTCTTTACTCTAACTGCATTATAGGACACTTTATGGTCCCAACTTGGACAAAGGCTAGGTCCCAAATCTCTCCTCCTTTAAGAATGTCATAGTAGCCTCTTGAATTTACTTTCTCATCCATCTTCCATCCAGTATGATACTAAACCCTCTTTGATATCTCTTCCCCAAAACACATAAGTATTGGTTCTTCTTGGTGCCTTACTAATGGTTGCAACTCATATCTATTTCCTTCATGGTGAACCAAATACTTATTGTTGAATCCATCATGAATAACCTTCCTTGTTCATTTCCAAGACTTTCCTAAGATCAAGTGTCCACAACTCATATCCAAAACTTCACACATTACCCTATATTTGTACTTGCCATGTGAAAATTCAATCAAGACTTGAGTACTAACCAACAAATTCTGATTCACATTTACCCAAGTAGTATAATATGGCTTCGGATGTAAAAATGTTTTCAAATTTAACTTCCTCATAACCTCATGAGAAACAAAATTATGAATTTCTCCTGAGTCTATAATGAGTCTACATACTTTACCATGAAATAAGAAATTTGATCTGAATATGCTCACTTGTGGATGCCATGGTTGTCCTCTTCCCATCCATAAGCATTCTCTATCCTCTGGTTGAATTACAATGGGCTCTTTTTTCTCTTCTCTTTTTGTGTCTTCTTCTATCAAGTTCACTCTCATGTCTCTACCCTTATCCTCATTCCATTTAGGACCTCTAAAGGACTAATGACCCACTTAATTTCAAGTAAATCATCTTCCTGTGAACATTCCATTTCCTCTTCCTCCACTTCTTCCTCCTCTATATCCTCCCCTTGTCTCTGATGTGTATGTCTTGTCTTTGTCATTTCTATTCTGAAAATCATTGGTACCTCTACCTCCTCTTCCTCTCATATAAGATCCTCCTCTTGTGCTATTCGTCTTCTCATGCCTTCTCCTTATATTCTCTTCAGCCTTCAGGGCCAATTGATAGCATTCATCAATTTTCCTTGGAGTAGTAAGACTAAGTTCATCCTAAATTTTTAACCTTAGCCCCCCCATGTATCTTGCAATCTTTTATTCCACTTGTTCTTCATGCCCTTTTCTGATATCCAACTTATGGAACTCCATATTGTACCTCTACACAACCATATCCTTTTGTCTAAAATCTCTTAGCTTCTTGTATAACTTTACTCTATAATCCCTTGGCAAAAATTTTGCCTTCATCTTCTCCATCATACTATACCAAGATGTGATCTTTGGTTTCCCATTCTTCCATATTTCTTCCTCAACACAATCCCACCACAATAGTGCAAGTCCCTTCATCCTGGACTTTGCAATCTTCACTTTGTCCTTTTCCTCTATTCCTTCACTCTCAAAGCAATTTTTAATTGCACTGAACCAATCTATTATTTCCTCTTCATCCATCTTCCCTCCATACATTGGTAAGTCAATCCTTACCCTTGAATCTCCATTCTTTATGGCTTTCACCAAATTAGCCATCCTCTCATCCTTAGTGTCTAACTTCTCCTCTTCTTCTTCTTCTTCTTCTTCTTCTTCTTCTTCTTCTTCTTCTTCTACTTCCTCATCTATTCTAATTCTCTTGTCTCTCTTCTCTAGTGCTAAGATCCACTCCATCATGGTCTTCATCATTCTGTCCTTCTCATGGTTCTCTTTCTCCCTTTGTTCCAATGTTGCTTTCAACTTCCTATTGTCTTCCAACTGCTCCCTGACTATCCTATCCAACTCTATGTTTGTCATCCTTGTAGGTGACTCCTCCTCTCCTTCAGAAATTTTCCCTGATCTACTTTTGGCTTTGATACCACTTGATGCACTGGATGATGTGTTGGACTGATCAACAAGGCAAGATGCCCAAATTTGGTTACTCAATGAACTATCCCTCCAAGGCACAATGGCTCCTATAGACCCAATTCAACCAAGGTTACCCTAGTTACAAACCAATGATAGATGTGATGTACATGGGGTTTATAGGGACATATCAAAGTGTTTTAGTGGTTTCTAGGACCCTCCGTTACTCACAATTGCAAAATGTCTTAAAACTAGCCTAGAGACCTAACTGACAGCCTTGTAGCCCAACAGTGACCTTTTTGGCCTTCAAACTCTTTACATATCAAATTATTAGGTACTGGTACTTTGGACCAAATTGTAGTACCCTAATTGTACCCATGCAAATGCACTCAAAATTTGATGATTTTTCAAAGAAACTATATCATAATCATCTCCCAATGAGCTCAACTCTTGGGAAGTGACCTAAAATGACACAACTTCTAATCCTAAGATTAATTAGACCCAAACTATAAGGAACCCCAAAAGTCTCAAATTGGTTACTTCAAACCCTTAAATCAAGGGCCTCACCAATCTCGACCATCCACACTCTTCCTGGACCAATTGGTGGTTTAATCACCATTCATACCAGCCTATAAGACTATCCCAATCATAAGAAGGCTATGTTATTAAGCCTGATCTCCCACTGCTATACCTTAGCCATCAACTTCACTTGAAAGCCTTCTCCAAATCAATCTATGACCACTTCATTCCTTAAAATATATGCAATAATCATGATTAAAACTTATAGTACATGGTTAGTATCCTCCTTCCATGGATTCTAAGCCTTTGAGTCCATGGAAAGGATCAAGGTTTTCAAAACTAACTACAAAATGGATAAAAACTTAACAAAATCAAACTTTAAACTTGCTAGAAATGACAGTACAGTCATGTGAAATGACTTTCAATGCATTAGAAAGAGAGAAAAAAGATTTTATATTTTTTACTATTCCAACATAAACTCAAAAACTAATGCAATAAGTATTTGAACCATCCAACAATGCATAGGACATCAAATTTTCCAATTAAACATGGATTTTATTGATATCCCTGTTATAGTCCATACACTCCAACCATCATATTTGAACAATAGAGTCCCAACTACAAATAGGAATCCAAAACTTAACTTCCCCAACCTCTTTCAATCAGTTTCAGGGATTAGTTAAGTTTTTAGACAATAGAAACTCTATTTCCCTCCTAAATGGCTATTAGACGTTACTTTTAAATTTTTTGAATTTTTAAAATTTAAAAATGCTTTTAAACCTTTGTAATTTGGAAATTAAGAACTCCAAAGGTTGTCAAATACCTAGGAGACTTATTTAAAGCCAAACTAAACCCCTAGAATCTCCTAAACACATTGGGACACTAATGGTCCAAGTTACATTCATTTAATCCTTTCAAGGATATAACTTATTCTTAATATGCAAATGCCATTTCATGGCATCAAAACATTATAGGAGCCAACACACTATAGTTGATATGATTTTCATCACCTAAGATCCCTTTGATCACCTTGGACCTCTGGTTTCCATTAGGTGCCCTCCATTCCTTCATAGTCTTCATGGTTTGAGTCATGGTCTTCATGTTGGTCCTTGGTGCTCCTGCACTAATTACCCTAAGGGTAATAGTTAGATGATGTATTTAGATAAATCTCAATTTTAATAGCCCATTCTGTTATTCTAGAACCAACAAATGCATTATCTGAAATAATTGATTGAGGTACCCCAAACCTGGTTATAATGTCTTCATAGAAGTTGAGAACAAAAAATCCAGTTAACTCCTTCAATGCAATAGCTTCGGTCCACCTTGTGAAATAGTTTGTAGCAGGGTAAAAGTACAAACCTGTGTCACACTTTTATAAAGGAAAAGGACGACAACATTCAAATTTGTAAACTTTAACAACATAAAAGTGGCATTTGTATTTAGAATTTGAAGATGATGTAAACTAATGA
>MU224637.1:1969470-1982042 GCA_018584345.1 Thuja plicata | reverse complement strand
ACAATCACCCCTTTGTTTTCTTATATACTTTTGGGGGTTCGGCCAAACCCCCTTCCGGCCGAAAGGGGTTCGGCCGAAGGGGGTTCAGCCGAACCCCCCGCTCCACATAGGCACCACTTGGCACCTAAAGGGCACCATGAGGGTCCAACCAGACCCATTCTGGCTGGACCCTCTTAGGATGTCCTCTAGTGCGACACACTATTATACTTTTACCCAGCAGTCAAGATCCATTTATGACCTGCACTAGAATTAGGGTTAATGGGGCCTATAAAATCTACTCCCCACTTGATAAATGGTTGTTCAATAATGGTAGGCTTCAGTGGAAATGCTGCTAGCCTTTGCTTTCCTACAAAAAGAGCACATTTTTGACATCTTGCCCAAGAATGGGCATGCTTAAATAGATCAGGAAAATAATAGCCCGCCCTTAATATTTTCCAAGTTGTAGTTTTAGGATTGAAGTTTCCTCCACATGATCCATCATGGAATTCAAGTAAAATTTTGCTTTGATCATTATAATCAATGCACTTTAGCAACATTCTAGAAAATTCTTTTCTATAAAGCATACCATTTATTAAAACATAAGGAACAAATTGCAATATGAAATACCTCCTTTTGGCTTTATCAAGATTAGTTGGAGATTGTCTAGTTTGCAGAAACCTGCTTATATCAGTCAACCAAGTTGTTGGTTGATCATTAAGTACAAGATTGTCCTCCTCATTGTTTTTAGCCTCTTGTTCCTCTTTTTTTCCATTTGTGCACACAAAACCTTGCCTCTAACCAACTTGGTTACATGGTTATATACATCATATTCCATTACTCTTTTAATCCATCCTGCTCTTTTCTCATTTACATCCTTGTTCAACAAAAATTATTTAATGCTAGGATGTGCAACCATTAGATGAATCTTAGTTCTAGAAACAAGATGTTTGAACTTCTTTAAAGATTTGATAACAACAAGTACATGTTTCTCAACAAAACTATACCCTTTATTCATAATCATCTATTCCTTTGTTGAAAAAGGAAACTAGCTGCTCTAGATTGTCATCATTTTTCTGCACCAACATAGCTGAAACAATATCATATCCTCCAAAAACATATAAGATAAAATCTTTAGAAAAATCAGGATTAGCTAATGTAGGGGCTGATGATAGGGAAAGTTTGACATCCTCAAAACTTGATTTTCCTTACTTAGTGCAGCTGAAAGGTAAATTTTTCTTCAGCATTGTAGTTAAGGGCATAAGTAAATTAGCAATCTCTAGAATAAAGCACCTAACAAAATTAATTCTACCAATAAAACTTTGCAGACCCTTCTTATGTTTTGGCAATGACAAATCCAGAACTGTATGGATTCTTTCAGGGCCTATTGTTGTACCCTCTTTTGAAACTTGGTACCCCAAAATCTTACCCTTGTGGACTGAAAAAACTAGCTTTTTAGGGTTAATAGAGATTCCAAAATCTCCGCATCTTTGTAGTACTTGCCTTAAATGGCCTATATGTTGATCTGCAACTTTTCTATAAATAGTAACATCGTCCAAGTAGACTAAAACAAATTTTTACATTAGATTCTTGAATTCCATGTCCATATCCTTTTGGAATGTAGCTCCTACATTTGATAAACCAAATGGAATGCTTCTGTATGCCATTGTTCCCCATTTAGTGGTAAAGGCTATCTTAAACTGATCTTCTTCCTTCACTAATACTTGGTTATAACTAGAATAACCATCAAGAAGAGAAAATCTTTGAGACCCAGAGACATACTGTAAAATTTATTTCATGGATGGAAGAGGGTGTCTATCTTTCATAGATGCCCTGTTAAGGTCTCTAAAGTCTACACATAATCTAATCTCCCCATTTTTCCTCCTCACAGAAACTAGATTTGAAACCCAAGATATATGCTTGATTGGAAAGATTATCCCACTATCCAACAATTTATTCAACTCTTTAAGCATTAAGGGCTCTAATTTGTGGTTTATTGGCCTTCGTCTTTTCTTTATTGGCCTTGAATTGGGCTCTAGTTTAATGGTATGTTGGGTTAAATGAGGGTCAAACCATTTCAAATCAGCATAATCCCAAGCAAAAACATCATTGAACTCTTTGAACAAAGCAATAAGAAGCTCCTTATCTTGGGGTGAGTTAACTTTACCAACCTTTAAGAACTTGTCTCTGAATATTTCTATCTCCTCATACTGATCTTCATTGATCAACATACTGGTTTTGTTCTTCTTAAACCAATCATTAGATTCGAAGATGGACTCCAAACGCACTAGTCCTTTTGGAATCTTATTGGACTTTAATTGTATGACTTGGTCCTCAAATTGATGTCTTACTTTGATGTCCTTAGAAGCTGCAAAGACATCCTCTTCTATCATAAAACTTAATATCTACTCATCAGTATTGAAAACTTGCCAATTAATTTCATTATCTGGAATAGATGGCCTAACAACAATCTAAATATGGGATTGATCAATATTTACATCTTTATTATTAGAAATTCTTACTTGAGCACTAATAGCAGCTAACCTATCAACATACTGGTTTTTACTTCTAGGTACAGAAATCAGATTGAATGCATCAAAATCAGCTAGAATATATGATATTCTATATTTATACAACTTTAAAAGATCATTTTTAACAACATTTAGACCTCTCACCTAATTAACCACTAACTCACTATCCCCAAATGACCTCAAACATTTCACATATCTCTTTCTTTCCCACTCTAAGCCCTGAATCAGACCTTCATATTTAGCCACATTGTTAGAACAAGAAAATGATAATCTAAATGTAGCATAATATTTGTCACCGTCTAGAGACACATGCATTACCCCTGCACTAGCTCCATCCTTGTTTCTAAATCCATCAAAATATATGTCCAAAATTTGATTAGGCTGTTCTAAATCAGCACCTTGGGATTTTATCAGGTTAGGCATAACATGATCAGATTTAGAAATCATATAATTACCAAAACTAACATCATAAATAACACTATCTTGGCTGGTAAAATAATATCCAACTACCCACTCATCCAATCAAATATCAGGGATGCCCTCTATCTGAGTATCAAAGGCTGGATAATCTTTAAGCTCATCAACATCAATGATGACACAACTAGCATTAATAGGGCTTGGAATGTATGGCTCTATGTGGTCTTTGATAACCAATTCTGATTTTATGATCACTTTTTCACCATATCTTGTCCTAAACAACATATGAGACCAACCAGATGAGAAATATCCTCCTATTTTTGCAGTAAAATGTCTAGACAAAACATAGGGCAAAATAAGGAAGCATATCTGTAACATAGATGTCCTATGGAATAGAGAAATTGGGGCAAGCATGCAAGGTCAAAATTGCATTTTTAACAACACCTAGAGTGTGGAATGATGAACCATATAATTAATAACTCCTTTCTCAAGAGGTTCATACTTTAAACCAAGCAAATATGCAATATTTTTGGGCATTACTGTGCTAGTTGCACCACTATCAACCATTCAATTATGCACTAGATTTGTTACCAATTATTAAGGACACATAAAAAAGAGGTGGCTTAACATTTGTGACTTTCTTACCATCCTTTACTGTTGTACCTTGCACATCTGTAGCCTCTACATTTGCCCAAATAGCCCTTGAAGGCTTCTTTAGGCCTTGGTGTGAACTTTTTGTCCCCTTAGAAAACTCTTCCTTAAGTAGATTTGTCTTCCCTAGAATGGATAAAGAATCCCGCATAGAAATGGAGACATTCATCTTCTTCATATTATCAACAATATTAAAAGGGATAGCGAACTATACCTTTTGAGGTGATCTAACATTGCTCTAATTTGTGTGCTTCTGTGTGGCTCCTTGATTGTGAAAGAGGAGTGTTCTTTTAGTATAGAAACTAGTGGGATGGGTGGTGATTGAGTTGTAGTAGAAATCTTAGCAGCTGATTGCTCTGATTCTAGAGCCCTCTTCTTGACTCTTGTGTTTGTTGATATAGGTGAATCATTACTGACCCCACAAAATTCTTCCTCTTGTTAATTAAGGAAAGCTGTATCCGGAGCACTCAGATCCATTTGATGTTGGGTCTCTTCAATGGGTGCATCTTTTTGTGAAATAACTGCACTTTTAACCATCAAAACCTACTTTATCACTCCATTAGTACATTTTGACTTATTATGGGGCTATTCACAAGGATACCACCACTCATATTCGGCAAAAAGGTTATTCTGGCTAGGAACAATATCTCTAACATCATTAAGAGGTGTGGGATTATAAGGCCTATAAGGTCTTTGATTGCAATTCTACCTATTGGTATTGCTATTTCCTTGGTATTTCTACTTGTTGCCTTGGTAAATGGGTTGGTTAGGCTGCTGGGACGAGGAACTAGAAAACTAATTTTGAGTATTGGCTATGGAATTTCCTTGAGTTTTCTGCCTTTTAAGTTTTACCAAATCATTTCCAAAGGTCTGCAGTAAACTTTCAATTTTTTGTTGGTTGTCTTTTATGCTTTGCAACTCAGTAGAAGGGGCGGTCGACATCACTTCTTGACTTTTTGGAGTCAGAAAGGGTGCAAGAGGTGGGGTAATCAATGGCATGTTGGACTGGATGCTAGGAAAGAAATGCATAGGTGGTGTAAGAGCTATCTTTCCTGCCTGAATAAGACTATTCTCTACCCTAATAGCAATATCAAAAGATTAAGGTAAAGAAGTACCTCCCATTGATTGAATCATAATTGAAATGTCACTATTTAGAATTTTAAGGAAATATAAGAATGCATATTCAGTAGAGGGTCTTACTGTGACTAGAATCCTATTCTATGTCTTTTGAAAGTAGAGATTGAAGTCACTTATCTCTTCTTTTGGAGCTCTTTTGATAGTTGTTAGTTGTTCCACCAAAGAAAGATTATCATATTTATCTTCAAAAAACTTTGACAATTCCTCACCTCATGCATCCCATGTAGCAATTGATCCAACTTGGAGAGTTTTGAACCATTCCAATGCTTTACCCTTGAATGATGTAGCAAATAGATTCAAAGCTACATCCTCCTCCATGATGTGATGAACATTGCAAAGAGAAGCAACGTCTCAAATATGCTCTATAACTATTGTTTGTCCTTCTCCCATGAAAGATGGTAACCCTTTCAAGGCTGCCAATGGTATGTTGTTGTGATTGGAAATCCTAAAAGGTCTGCCCTGATCAAATGGTACAAATTGCAACCTTCTAGCCATCCTTGGTGATGCTGTAGCAAAACATAAAGGTGCTTGTTGTTCTTCCTTTGCTGGTTGTTCAAGAAAACCTTAAATTTGAAGTGCTAGAGGACTTTTTGAAGATTCTTGATCTGAAAATGGAAAATCAGTGTAGTAGGTGGGAGGAGCTAAACTTCTTTAAGATATTCTTTTCTTTGGTCTTCCTGGTTTCCTACCCCTAACTACAGGCTGAAAGGAGAGCTCTTTTTGACCTCTAGGCTCTCTCTACAAAGTTCTTCCTCTCCTATTATGTGATACTTGTAAATATTCAAACTCTTTTCCAGTCCTTGTTTTGATTTTGTTCATGTATCACAAGGATTCCCATTGGGCATGCCAAAAACTGTTAAGGCCTTGAAATATCACCCTAACCCAGGCATTAGGGCATACTAATATCTCATGGTACAACAATACAAACATTCCTAAGTTGTGGGTGGACTTTGATTAAGAAGGAATCTCTGGATTCTAGGTTGTTTCCTATTTTATTTGGAATATCACCTATGACTGATTTTTGATTGGGGAAAAGGGAAAAACAAAACTAAAAATTAAATATAAAACTAAAAGGTGATACACCAAATTTGATCCATACTTATCAGAATCTCAAGCTAACATCTACAGGACACACACTACTAAGATTTGTATTAACATTCACTACTCAATTCATAGGCTGGCCTAAAATTCACTATTAGGGTTTGTACCATAAATAATGATAATTCTGCCAACAAACATGTAGATTCTGCAAAAGGTTTTACTCTAAAACCTAGAATAGGAATTAGATCAATTCTCTAATCTATGCTACAAAATACATTACACTTAAAAGAAAAAAATTGAAAGGATTGATAACAGAAACTCAGAAAGATGTATGAATAATGGGGCAAGATTTAGTATCCTCAAAATATGCAAAAATAGTTACATGAGAAAGTGCAATATGCCAAGGAATATGTGCATTCACTTGAGCACAATCTGCATAAAACATGAACTAATGGCTAAAAAATGCATGAAAATGGTGTAAAGGAACAAAAACCTCACTAAACCCACTTTCTCCTAAATTTTGAACCCCTAAAACTAAATAAAAGGCTCAGCTATATACTCTCTCATGGCTAAATTTGAAAATCTAACCCCGTCTAAAAGGCCTCCAAATCAGAAAAACTCCTAATTCTAAGGCATAATTGATGCCCTAAATCCTAATGTTTTCTTTTGAAAAATTTACATCTTTTTACAAAATATAATGCCAACATCTCTAAAATACATAAAACCCTAATCTTATGCATATAAACCAACCTCCATCACATATAAAAAGCCTAACGTGTGACATAAGTTGACACCCTCACTAAGGTCAACATGAAAAATCTCAATGCAAAAAGATCTCCATCCATCGTGGCATGAGGTTGAGTTGTCGTGGTAGTAGGATGTGGTAATCGTGCACTACAGTTTGCAAAGGCATTAACTCCACTCTAATAGTGGACATCAAATCTACCGAAACTTGGGAAAATGCATTGTCTTCACATCTCATTTGGTTTTTTTTGGCATTTGGGAAGATGCTATGGTTTTAAAACCCTAATTTTATGGCGCCACCATGTTGTGATTGTGGCACTATCTTTGGCTTCTCTTTTGTTGCTCTATTTTTATATTGGAAGTCGACAATATGATGTGGGAATTGTGTTGTCATTCTCTGGGATTTTCTCTAATCTTCAGGCTAGAAAATAGCTTCATCTCTTTCTTTTCTGCATCTCTATCTGTGGCTAGTAATGTGCATTCATAGAGCTCAGGATGCAACTGGCACTGGGTAATGTTGTGATGTTTAAAAGAGCTTGGGCTCTTCATGTTCATGGCACTCGAGTTAGCAGAACTCAGGCTCTCTCTCCTACACCACGGGCTCTAAAAGATCTAGGTCTTTGCATCTCATTTTGTATGGAATTGTTTGTGCATGAACTCCATGAAGTTTAAACTTCACCACCACTTCTCTGCATGTAACTTAGAGATAAGTTAATCTCTCTCCTTTACTTGGCATTTACACTTTGTTATCTCAGTTGAATATGTTGTTTATATTAGATATCTTTGAAATATTTGACATCTCTAGTCACGACTTTCATTAATCTGTTAACTCCACCATTATAATGATCTGTGGGGTTTCTTTGATATGGGTATCCATCTTTCATTGCACATGATTTTTGGTTTTGTCATTACATTTCTCTTTTATCTCCACCATGTCTGTTGCGTCTCAAAAAATTGAGCTTGATGTATGTTTTTCATTAATGAGGAATTTGTCAGCTCATGAATGTTGGTATCTGCATTTAACAATGAACACATGCAAGATGTCTATTGATGTAATGGGGGTATGAACTCCATCTTCTTTTTTGACTCCACTGAATGTTAAAACCGTCGCTTAGATGATATCCCCACCATGTCTAAATGTTGTTATACTCTTTGGAGACCATCCCATCTTTCTACATAATGTCATCACTAGATGTTTGCATCTTTGTTTTGGGTTTTCATTATGAAACCTTTTGTTTATCATATTCAAACATCCACTATCTGAGAGCGAGAGCCCAAACTGCTATTACGTTTATGTATAAAGTCTAAAATATTTTCATTACACAATTTTTGACTCCAAAATGAAAAACATTACATTCGTACATAGTGATCACCTCTCATGAAAGAATTACTCATGGGGTTCGAGCATGGGATCGTGAATCCCATGAGTAATAATGTAAAATCAAGCTTGATAGATGCATACCTTCATTCATTTGAACAGTTTTGTTATGTATATATGCATATTAATTCTGGATTACAACCCTATTAGCTTAACTTCATCTCTGCATATACACTATACTTGTAACATGGACAATAATAGCATCCAATCATTGGTTCACCACATATGCACCATCCTTTGATGATAAAACACTGTTATTTGACTTACCATATATGCATAAGCTCTGCATTTGTTATTTTGAATATGTATAAAAACATTAAATAATGCCACTATTTACTTGAATATGCACTTGGAATATAGCCTTTGTCTTTTAAACATGTAGAATAACATTGTTACTCTCTTCCATTGTTGATTAGGCATTGTATTTGAACAACATTATCAACCTCTAATAATGGCATTGTTATTTGATCATCCCTTCATTCTGGCATATGCACTGTATCTTCAACATTTATCCTACATCTTTAAATAATAACATTGTTTACTTTTTCATGTTGGACTATGGCATTTGGTTTGAACATGAATCATAAGAAAGATTGTTATTACCTTACATTCTCGCACTTGATCATACCTCTAACAGTATTAAAAATTTGACACTATTTTCTTTACTTTTCTTGTAATGTCAATAGTATTTAGAACAAACACTTCCATTCTTGAATATGCATTTGATAATAACAAAATGATACTGCTATTTTCTTTTCATTTTTTGCATATGACATTGTCTTCCAAACATGAATAACAACATTGTCGTTTACTGTTTGTTTGAATATCTCTTTGAAAATGCATTGAACATGTACAATAACAAGATCATTTGGTTTTCATTCTTGATCAATAACAGTGCCAGAAGTTTTTCCTTTGAAAAAAACACTATTTTGTTCAATTTGTGTATATGTAATGCATATCTTAAAAGACATCACTGTTGAACATGCATATTTTCTTCCATTTAATTGCAAGAATGTATATCACTACTTTTTGTGTTTCTCTCTTCCAAAGATAGTAGTGTTCAGAATAACATGAGGATAATAGCAATGTTTAATTGATTTCTTTTTGAATATCAACAGTACTTAGAACTCTAAATATGCTCTTTTCGCTATGATGACAATGAAATTAGATCTTCTGTTCATGCATACTACTTTGTAATAGCATTAGTGCTCTTCTGTTGTATATGCATAGTTTTTCTATTTCTCATCCTTATGCATTGTTACTTGATAATATTGATATGCACATTTATTCCATTTCAAACAAAATTTCATTTAATATTTGCTTGTGCACTAATAGAATATAGTGTTACCTCATTATTTGATTTGCAATTTTGTTCTTTGCACTTGGTCATCCATTTCAACCTGGAACATCCATCTTTTAGAGCATCCTTTCATTTCACATGCACCTTCTAGAAGCATTACTATACTTTTCATTATGTATCAATAGCATTTAAACTTGTAACAACATGTTTTCATCTTGTATCAACCTCAATGAACTACATCTCCATCTTGTGTATCTTCTCATTTTCTGAACTCATGAGCTCCTAGCATTCTTTCATAATATATCTTGTGAGGTTCGAACACAGGCTCGTGACACCCACTACATTTTATTTATCATTTGTAACTAGTGAAAACATAGATCATGTTTCTTTCTACATTTGAATACCCTTATGCTCTTTTTGCTTGTACACGCCATCAAACCAACATGACAGGTTAGTGGACATAATTAACCAATCAATGTTTATGTGTGAGTGCCATGTGAAATGCATTCATGCATGAATGTTGGTTGATTGTTTGTGTTTACCATATTAACATTTTGATGTTCTAAAAAAGGTTTCTCAGCTATAGGAACTAAGTACCTTTAATTCAGATTTCTTGTTTTGGGTATGTGCAGGATCATGGTATGCCAAACAAGTTCTTAAGTGGCAATGAAAATTTGGAAAATAATGGTTAGAAAAGTTCACGTAAAAATTTGAACAAGTTATCAATATTATCTCAAAAATATCTAAGAAGAGAATATATAGAAAATTGAATGTAGTTTCTAAGATACTAGCCCTTTTTGAAAAAAAAAAATTCTATATGGTAAAAATTTCAAATTTCATTGCGGTAGTATGAAAATTTCAGGAAAAGATAAGAACTAGGTGTATGTCTGACCACCTTAAACACAATCAGATGATAATATTTATTTACAAGATTATAGATATAAGCAGTAGACTCATGTCCAGATGTGACACATATTTTTTTGTAATTTTTTTCCAAGTAAATAATTAGTTATGATTTTTCTACTACAACTTTTCCAGAGTATACAAAATCTCATGTCTGACCACCTTAACTTAGTCTAAATTTCATCAAATTGAAAATTTTTTATTTTTTTATTATAGTATGTAAATCATATAATGTGACTCAAATTTTTGATTTCAAAAGTGTTATACCATTTGAAATTTATAGTTATTTTTCAATCAGTCTATCAACCATGACTAAAAAGATAAGAAGTAGGTGTATGTCTGACCACCTTAAACATAGTCAAATGATAATATTTTTTTATGAGATTCTATATATAAGTATTAGACTCATGTCTAGATGTGACACATATTTTTATTTAATTTTTTTTCAAGTAAATAATTAATTATGATTTTTCTTCTAAAACTTTTCCAAAATATAAAATCTCTCGTGTCTGACCACCTTAACTTAGTCTAAACTTCATCAAATTAATTTTTTTTTTCTTTTTTTATTGTGGTAGGTGAATCATAGAATGTGACATATGTTGGATTTTTTAAAAAAATGTTATACAATTTGAAATTTATAGTTGTTTTTCAATTAGTCTACCAATCATGACTTCTTTTCACATCGCCACTTTTTGGCATACCATGATCCTGCACATACCCTTTTACAAACAACAACTCTTGAATAATGCATAATAATAACCATATACAGTAAAAGGTTTCATGGAGTTATGTCCCTTAGATATTTTTATTTAGTTGATGTAGATGCATATCTTGTTGTTGTATTGATGTTTTTGGTATATTTACAATTTTTAAATTATGATTGTTGCATGTTGTTTTGGTTTCCATGCATTGCTTAGATCCAATTTGGATCTAACTCTTTTGTCTTTCCATGATGCAGGTTAGGACCCTAGACCTATAATGCAGAACTAACATGAAGGTTGGATAGAGTTTAGACATGAATATTAGATAGAGGACAGACAACCGACTACCATATCATAGAGTCAACTTTTAGAAGGAAATGCATGGACCCCTACTCATGCTTCTATCATGCTTTATTTTATGTAATTATCTCTAAGTTTTCAATTAGAAAGATGTAATATGGAAGAAACATTTGCTTATTAGATTCAGTTTGAATGCATAATGTAATGATCAAATATGAATTTGTAAATTAGAAACATGATCAATGCTTAGAGTACAATAATCTGATAATATGAATACAATGGCAATGTATTTATTTTTTATTTACTGAATAGAAATGGCAAAGAGGTATACCTTTGTGAAATCTTTTAATGTTTATGATTTTCATATTGCATGTGTAAAATTAGGGTAACAACTAATTTTAAGCATTTATATTCTTACTAATTTATGTACAACTCTGATTCATGCCTATTTTTTGCAATTGTAGGCTTTTGGATTGTTTGATGATGCATCACATGTAGGTCCTAACCCATTAGTGACTCTGGCTACATGTCAAACACCATATGTATGCTTTTCTTCCATATATTTGTAGTCTTTATATACTTTATAATTTATGTGCATACAAGTTTGACTCATTCCTTATATATGTTGTTTAGGTTGACACCACCATGAGTCTTGTTATGGCTACGAGATTGAGCCAAATACAGCCATCAACATTGACCTATGAGGTCATGATTAAAAAATTAATTTTGCAATGTCTATTATGTACATATCTTTTGTAGGGATTATCAAAAAGTTAATTTTTGTTTGTACAGGACTTGAGTGAAGCCACTTTTGTTGTTTGTGAGAGTGGACCTCCTCATCCCACTTAGGGAATTATTGAGCATGGTCGCATGGTAAAATTTTAAATGTTCATTATTTAATTACTTTGTAAGTAAATTATGTAAGTCATCTAAGTTAAACACACACAGTCTTCTCAGGTTGCAGGAAGGCGTAGGCACTCATATTGCAGACACACATGAGGGTGCATCTTGTGAGTAGGATGATGCATCACAGTCATCTTTGCATGGAGTTAGGATGACTACATGAGAGCTCTTATATTATATATGTGACATGTTATATTGATCATGAGGTTTTGTCACGTGTTTATACATGTGTACACATGTTAGAACTTGTTATTTTATTATATTATGGAATTTTTATGATGACACTTGTTATGTTATCAAGACTTGTTATTATGTTCTTTGTACTTGTGTTTTTAGACTAGGACTTGTTATCTTATGTATGTTATTCATTGCCTTTTTATCATATTTCATGGTTTTTTAAAATAGTGGTTTGAATCTATATATGAGTTTATGTGAACTAGATTATACTAGGACAAGTACATAAATAAGTAAACATCAACTTATTTATAGTGAATTAAATATCAATTATAATTTCTAAAAATTTAAACATTATAAATAATTTAATCATTAATAGTACTTATTTGTTGATTTAATTGACAAGATCAACTGAT